>JACMIJ010001003.1:0-14226 GCA_014805365.1 Koerneria luziae
CTAGCAATTAGCTTCCGTAACGCTCATTTTCCATACAGTAGTTTTTTCTATTGGTGATGCTAATAGTAATTCCGTGTATTTCAGTCCAGAGCATGATGCCGAGCCAGAATCCTGTGAACTGGATTACGACATTCCGGATCCCGGAGTTGAGTGTTGTGGCGGTGGAAGATAACGTCTTATCCATAGGTAAAGCCAATGTTCATTTCGACACGAATCGAATCATTTTGCAGGCAGTACATGTTCCCTCACGACACTACTCCACTCTCTTCGGGGTAATATCACTTCCCAGAACTTTTTGGAAATCGAGAGATTGTACGAAAAATATTCATCGGACCAAGTTAAGAACACTGCGGTAGGTCTGGTACTACATTATCTTCTCTATCGGCATTCGTTTATTGCAAAATCGTATTGTTACTTTTCCCCTATCTAACTTTTGTAAATCATGTTCTATGCCAAATGCTTCAAACTCTAAACATTCTCATATCTGAGAGTTGATTCAGAGTTGGACGGGCGCCCTCGCCTCTGCTTCGCCGACATCCGATTTGTGCACGTTGTTCCTGGCTCTTGACTGGAAAGTCAACGTGTTCTCTTGCAAATCAAGTGCCCACCGTATTCTGTCATCCGAGGAATTCTTCGCAGGACCCAAAACAAGTTTGGCGAAGGAAGACGTCATCACACATCTGCTTGTGCCACTGAAGACTGTCAGTTTCTATATCATTGATTATTCTTTGTAAGACAATAATACATTAACCTCCAGACTGTTTACCATCACAACTTCTTTGTTCTCTTTCATAGCACTATTATTCGTTTGCAATACTGTATATAAGCTCTGCATACATGGCTAACAATAAGCAAGAGCTACCATTTCACACCAAACACTTGTAAGCATTTCTAATAACAGCTGCTCCGTTCAAAATTTTCTCCGTTATCTCTTATTTTCAGGATCACACGATTTCGACGTTCAAGCACACAAAGCGATATGGAGCAGACGATACTGTTGTGAATGCCGTTATTGGAGTGCAAAACGGTAAGGAAATAGTTGAAAAGGGAGGGAAAAGAGTGTAGACAAGGGAGAGAGTGTAGAGAAGTAGATGAAATATAACTCTTCCCCGTTCAGATGGCACGACCCGCATTGCCACCGGTGTTTTCGACAAGCCACGCCTTCTGGAGAAGACCGCCGAGTATTTCACGAACAGGTACTGTACATTGCAAATAACGCACTTACAGAACATTTGCAATATCTCAGTATCAGTGATCAGCATTGTTTCCTCTCGAACCTCGTCTTTGCAATTCCGTGCTCATGCCTGAGTAACAATTCTGTTTTGCACGTATTCGCAAAAGTAGAACAACAAATGCAAAGTTACGCGTATCTCTTGTGCGAAGCTTGCCTTGCTTTTCACAACAACTGAAGAGATACAGAATTGCCGCTATTTTATACGCACAAAAGTGTTGAAGCACTGTGAAGAGGTCTTTTATACGGCAAAAGGCACAACAAAGTGGGGAAAGTAGAAGACGAGCATACGAACAACCCAGTGGACAGAATGCAAGAAGGGTGGGAATGAAAACAGTTCGGTCAAATGGATTTTGGAACCTTTGTTCATGTCTGTTCCACACTCTCATGGACAGAGCAATTTCTCTGACCATAAGGAACCGTGGAGCACACAATGATTGATCAAAAAACCTTTGCCAATGCACGGAAAGTTAATTTTCGAAATATATTGTATTCCCACCCCTCTTATATGCAGAGGGGCATGCAGAAGAAACTGCCGACATACCCATTCGAACAACTTGTTCAGTGACAACAAATACTATAAATATAACAACAAATAGTTATACAATGTCTAATAATTATATAGAAGCTATTTTTGGTGCGCCTGTTTCCATTCTGTAGAGAGGTCTCTTAGTGCTTCGTGTCACATAATGTGGGGATTTGAAATTAGTCAGATATTGTTTTTGCTTTCTCACGAAAACAGGTATTGTATGGGCAAGAATAGACTCAGGCAATCCAATAATACCTCACTATCACAATCAGGCGGCGGTGGCCGCAGGAGGGCCGCGTCTGGCCGGATTGTGGCCGGTCTGTGCTGCTGGTTGCTGTTGGGCTTGTTCCTGGGGAGGCTGCTGGGCCTGGGCAGCCTGAGCTGCTGCTCTTGCTTGTTCCTCAGCCAGCCTCTGCTGTTCTTGTCGTGCGGCCTCTTCGGCTTGCAATCGTGCCTCCTCGGCTCTTCTCTGCTCTTCGGCTTGTGCCTGAGCTCTAGCTTGTTCCTCAGCTTGAGCCTGGGCTCGGGCTTGCTCCTCGGCTTGAGCCCTGGCCTGTTCCTCAGCAGCAGCTTGGGCTCTAGCTTGTTCCTCCCTGATCCTGGCTTCTTCTTGTGCGGCACGGGCTTGTTCCTCTTGGATTCGTGCTTGTTCTTGAGCCCGTGCCTGTTCCTCCTGAGCTCTTCGTTGTTCCTCTGCTTGGCGGGCTTCTTCAGCAGCTCGCCTCTGTTCCTCGGCTACTCGTCTGGCTTCTTCTTCCTGCTGTCTTCTGGTCTCTTCTGCTCTTCGTTGGGCTTCTTCCAGTTGTCTTTTTGCTTCCTCCTTTGCCCGTTTGACTTCTTCCTCCTTCTTCTTCTGTTCTTCTATCCGAGCCTTCTCAGCGGCCTTTTGTGCGGTATCATCTGCAAGAATATATCTATTTGTTTTGCCGAGGTGCTTCAAACTTTGTTACTTATAAGAGTGTGTTTTCTCTTTGACTTCTTATTGTAGCTCTCAGTTGAAGAACTTTCTGCCTTTTTGGAGGAAGTGTTTTTTTTTGGAAACGCACCTTGAGAGATGGATGATTTGACTGATTCAATGGCAGCGTCGAAATATCCCGATTGGTGCTGAATGGAAGAAAATAAGAGAGTGAACATTGACTGGCACGTACCGCATAGACGGCCACCCCGGCAACGAGGATCGAGAGGATCAGCAGGCGAATCCAATTGCCTACAATCAATGCTTTCCTGACTTCCTAGTCAAGTCAAGTTGGATATTGTATTTGACATGATCTGAACAATCTTCTAACTGATTCTAACGTTATATCACTGGCAGAATACACAAAATTTGTTACAAATCGATGGAAAAAGCGTATAACACAAAGAGCACAGTCAACGTTTGCGTTATTTTCCTTATACAGCCTTCTTATGAGCGAATAAGATATTAGCGGTTGAGCAGCTAAAAAACCCGGGGAAACGCGAAAGTTGTTTTGTAAATACTTCACTTTATTGCCAGCGCGCAACTACTCGAAATTGCGCCTGCTTGAGATCGTTGCTATTCTGTCTTGTTGTTAGAAACTGACAATATTCTTCCAATAGACATTGAACTGGAAGATAGGGTTGTCTTTGACAGAAATATAATTCGTTCTATATAAATCATACTGTGGATCACTTACTCGTATTGGACTCCTCGTACTCGGTCGGAGTGTCTTTCGGGGTACTTTCTCGCGAATCGTCGTCACCCATTGCTGAAAGTGTGGAAATGACAAGTGGCAGGAAGAGAGAGAGAGAGATAGAGAGTGAGAGAGAGTGAGAGTCAGTGGCCGACGTGGAAGGAGACGATAGGGAAGGAGGCTGTGCAAGCATACCCACCAGCTGATGCCAGAAAACAGAACAGAGCCAATCAATGAACAGCCGTTACACTGAGTGAGGAGGGTCGGAGAAGAACTGACCACTCTCTCTTACAATTGTAACTACATAGCCATGGAGGGCATTCACAGTTCTGGAAGCAAAATCAGGCATAAGTTGGCAAAAGCCACTTCTGTAGACCACAATATCATTAGAAAAACATGACCAATTGACAGACAGATAGAACCGTTTAATAAATTAGTATAAAATAGTCTGCGAATAAGAAATGGTGCTGATTGTAAGAAGAGTTCAGCTGCAGAGGCTCGTATATGGCAATATGCAACATGAACAGGCTGCAGCTTACCAAAGTTCACGTTTCTATATGATAATGCACCAAGATCAAGCAAATATAGTTTCCAATGTCCAACACAAGAACAAAATCAATCTTATTTAAGAAATGCAAAAGAGTGCGCAATATGTTTGGCAAAGAAGGCGAATGAAAGGATGTTGAATGAAGTTTCCGTACAAGCTGCCCACTGGGCAGCACCATAAAGTGCCCGCCATAGAAGACAACTGGGCCTCCTCCTGATGGCCAGTCCGACTCGAATTACAACCGAGGCGCCCGCCATCTTGCAAATGGAGAGCTCTTCGAGTAATTGCAGTGTCTTCCGCAGGATTTCTCTTGAAGCCAAGAAAGACCTGATTCATACCTCTAATAATAAGAATATAAATGATTATAGGAGTCATGTTCTTCGTTCAGCACAGAAATCAACCGAAGAAGTCAATGTTAAAAAGTGGATTTGTTCAAAATTAATCAAATCAAATAATTTCAGCGTCTTCAAAGCGGAACTGAAAGAGAGATTGGAGTGCGATCTGACTCGAACACTCGAAGAGGACTTGGAAGCATTTTCCCAACGGCCACTCTTCTCGTATAAACTATCACTGCTACGGGCTGCTCTCCTCGAAGCGGCCCCCTTGCGATGGAAGGAACTCCCACCACAGACTGGCATACGGGATGGCACCTTCCAACCCATCCAGATATACAAGGTAGGAGACAAGTGACAGCCAGGTATCACCTGAGAATCAGCTTTTCAGTCTACCTGATTTCTGAAAACGGCTGTATTACTTTTCAGATCTGTTCAGAAACGAAGTTAGTATTTACAAAGCACTAACGGTATCATACAACATATGGCACTTTCTTATTACCCGAGGCAGATGTAACATAAATCAGTAAGAAGAGAGCAGTGCATTGAATAAGGCAATAAGCGTGTTCCTTGCAGACAGTGCCGTCGGGTCAGCCGGGGAGGGACACCGTGGGTCGTCCCATCGCCCACTCGGCTGCCGATCGACATACCACGGGGTGCGCCACATATGTCAATGACGTCAAGATACACGGTCAGTCTGAAGACATAAAGAGAGTAAAAGGAACCAAATGAACAATCAAAACGAATCAAACGATGATTCTGCTTCTCCGGGGACTTTTATATGAGCAATAAGTTGTATAATACAGCTAATAAACAGTTGGAAATGCACTGTGAATACGGGGACGTGCATTGCAGGACTTCTCCATCTCGGACTCGTCTCCAGCAAGGAGGCGCACGCAGAGATCATCTCAGTCGATGCATCAGATGCACTCAAGGTGCCGGGGGTCATCGACTATATCGACATCAAGGTATGCTTTGTGCTTACGGTATCTGCCACGGATCATGCTAGTGGTTGACTGTTCTGAGCAACCGCTTCCCTTCAGGATATTCCCCCTGGCGGAGCGAACATCCCCGGCCTCTCTCCTCTCTCGCTCCACCATGACAATACTCCGATATTCGCCGATGGCAAGGTAAGATTGATCAAAAGTGGAATCGATCCATTAGGTGGAATCGATCGGACAACCAATCGGAGCCATCGTGGCCGAAGATGTGATCACCGCCCGACAGGCTGCCAAACTCGTCAAGGTCACCTACAAGAAACTGACGCCGATTCTGACGATTCAAGTATGGTTACTGGGTGATTTGACAAAGAAGTCCATACATTAGGTGCTAGACATACTATGTAGACAATACAATAACTGTTGCCAAAGCATTTCGTTGTATCGAGCAGTTCATGCACGAGTATCAACACAAGTAATCTCTTATTGTTAGCCGCATTACAGGATGCCATTGATGCGAACTCGTTCCTCGGTCCTGAATGGACCTTTGGAGTCAGCGAGGAGGCGGTCGAGGAGGGTCTCTCCCAGGCAGAACGGGTCTTGGAAGGAGAAGCCTCCATCGGAGGACAGGAACATCTGTACATGGAAACACAGTCGAGTATCGTCATTCCAGGAGAAGACGGAGAATTGTAAGAGAAATGTTGGATATTCAGAGAATGATGTTTCAATTAAGAGATATTCTGGGAAGACATCTAACAGAATAACAGAAGACTAAATGAATTGCACGACGCCTTAGTCACCGCATAGACATTTCCACGTATTTCATTAGAAAACTGCAACCCGGGATTGACAATGTGGCAGCAGACACCTGGCCGCTTCCACCAACACAGTTGGCAATCAAAGGCCCTCTTTTATTGTCCGTATTGTTAGCTTTGAACTGCAAATAATTTGGTTCCATTCCACTGTTCATGAGGTGTCAAGACAGAAAACGAGCTTCTTTTGGGGAAAGTGAAGCCTGTAAAGAGGAAAATGTTCCAGGAATATCATCACATCCACACAACATCCAAGTAATGCACAGAATCTGGCTTCGGTCGCTTTGGGAATTCCGACCAACAAAGTTGTGGTGACGGTAAGCGCGTTTTCGTGGCTTATACGGAATGTATTATATTAGGTTCAATAATATAATGGAAGTACTATAGTTAGTAAAGTGGCGCCAAAGGTGATGGTGTCAGGTGAAACGTCTTGGCGGAGGATTCGGAGGGAAAGGAGGCAGCGACGCGGTCGCCCGCCATCCCGCACTCATCGCGTCCACCAAACTGAACCGACCCATCAGCTGTGTCCTCCATCGAAACGAAGATGTGACTGGGACGGGGAAGAGACATCCCGCTCTCTGTCGATACAGGTAATGGCTATTCTTACAATTAGGCTAATTGTAAGTGTTTGTGCATGAGACTTTTGAAGTGTGCGTTATTTTGCACGATAATGAACTAATTACATTCTTACATCTGAAAAAAAACTGTTTCCAGAGTTGGTTTCGATGATACCGGTAGGATCCACGCACTCTTCGTCAAGTTCTACGTGGATGGCGGATATTCCATCGATCACACTCTCACGGTTCGTTCATGAGTTATGAGAATGCACTTCCACCAACGCTTAGATACAGTACATCCACAAACAAGGGCCACAAACCCGTTCAACAGTAGCTCTGTACAGTATGCCAACGCTGTCCTAGGTGACAGACGGGATCGCCTCGATGGCCGATGCCTGCTATAATATTCCGAAGATGAGGTCCATCGGATACTCTCTCAAGACCAACAAACACTCGAACACCGCCTTCAGGTGCATTTCTGTTCCTTTGACCGCTTCCTTCCAGGGGTTACGGTAGACCACAGGCATTCTTCCTCATGGAGTGTATCGTGGAACGGGTGGCACAAACAATCGGAAGACCAACTGAAGAGGTCGGACTATCTATGATTGTTTCTTTAATACAAAATTAATCTATTGAACCAAACAACAATGGCATTTGTCACAGGATTGAGCGGGCTTATGTATATATTTTATTTCAGGTAAAGGAACTCAACTTCGCCCACAAGGGCGACATCACTCTGTATGGAATGACACTGAGGAATCAAGCACTAGTGGAATGTTGGGAGGAGTGCAAGACGCTGTCCAAGTTCGATGTGCTCAGAAAGCAAGCGGACGAGTTCAACAGGTATTACATATAATATCATATCATAGTTTAAACTGTATAGCACATCACCCGAGGTTATCTTACTCGAGAATTCTGAATACAAGACCCATATGCTACGTACATCCTTCACAATTAAATTTGAACCAAGCGTTACAGTAACCTTCTATTCGTTACAGAACATCATTCCGTCTAAAGCGTGGCGTGGCGATGGCGGCGACTCGGTTCGGTCTGACACATCACGGTCCAATGGAGCAGGGATCGGCATTCGTCCAATTGCTCCTCGATGGAAGTGTCCGCGTGAACATCGGGACGGTGGAGATGGGACAAGGAGTAAATGTGAAATGCTCTCAAATCGCCGCCAGAGTCCTCAGAGTTAGTATTATGATTTCATTGAATGCTTGGCGATCCTGAGACTAAAGGAAAAGACAATATGGTATCATAGTGCAAATATGGTATTCAACATCCAGTTAAGGAACTTTGAGCAGTATAGTGTGTATACTGCTCAGCATACTATACAACAAACCCTTCAACTTGAACGTTCGCTCTTGTCATGTTCAATTACAAATCTGTCATAAACTTGAGGGGATTCTTGCCAATGTAAGCTAATTGTAAGAATGAGATGACGTTGCTTTCAGGTTCCGCTGTCGAACATACACATCATTGAATTGGCAACCGACAAGACGGCCAATGTCATGGAATCAGGCGGAAGCATCGGAACGGATGTCAGTGGATGGGCTGTCAGGGTAAGTCACCATCAGACAGTACGTTATTGAGGCATAGTATAATAGACCAGCGAAAGCAGAATGCCGGTTGAACCATTTTTTCATGTGGTGCCAATAATACGCTGTAAATCGATGCAATGGGCCAAATGTTTTCAGAAAGCCTGTGAGCGTCTTATGACAGGGATCGAACCTTTGCTGAAGGAAGAAGGAGATTGGCCAAAAGCACTGGCAAAGGCTTTCCAGAATAAGGTTCCCCTCCAAGCCAGCGAACATATCAAGTACGTCATGCAACACGACTTCTCTTATCTGTCCAATTCTGATAAGGATGATAATCTTACAATCCGGTATAACAATAAGTATTCTACGATTCAAAACACAATTCGTATGTTTGCTGCGGGAATGCAGTCTATCCTACTGAGCAGTTGTTGATTGTAGAATCGAGCGAACAGCCCACGGCGTCCCCGCCACGGAGAACACGTACTTCACGACGGGTGCCGCGTGTGTCGTCAGTGAAGTCGACGGGTTGACCGGCGAGCATAAGGTCAGCCAATCAAGAAATCCTTATTCTAAGAGATCAAAATCGTCCTAACAATAAGTACAGTTGTAGTTTTTTGTGTTATGATTATCTAACCCGACCCAGTCTAAGAACAGATTCGACTGTGATTATTGACCAGGTATACACTGCGGTAATGAATGCTTATCTTCAGTTGGTGGACGTGACGATTGTGATGGACCTCGGCGACAGCATCAACCCGGCCATCGACATCGGACAAGTGGAAGGCGCCTTCATGCAGGGATACGGACTCGTCACCAGTGAATCCCTCGATTATGATCAGAATGGAAAACTCCTCACTAATGGAGCATACACTTATAAGGTTTGTCAACCTAGAAAACACGTGGCTCTAACGGCTTAACAAGTATTTAGTTTCTCCAGCATAGCATAGCGATTAATGTGATACCTCACACTAAGTGTCTTAGAAGTTTCTGCTCGTGTATGGCTTCTGATAATCTTCTTTCAGATTCCAACGATCAGCATGGTCCCCGACAAGTTCACGGTCAAACTATTGCAGGGAGCTGAGAACTATGGAGGGCAGATCTACCGATCAAAGGTTAGATGACCAAACACTATTTGCAATACACAAAGTTACGCTATAGTTCTATCAGTAGTGATTTCAAAACCTACTATGTGGGGTAAATCGACTTACTTTTACATTTTTCTTAACATAACAGTTGAAGTTACTATAGAGATATTCAGGGAGTGGGCGAACCTCCCCTGATCCTCGGCGTCGCCGCCCATTCCTCGATCAAGAGAGCCATCGATGCCCATAGGAAGACACCCATCATCGGACACCTCAACGCTCCCCTCACTGCACAGAACATCCTTCTAGCAATACAATCCGCATAATATTTCACATGTTGTTACTGTTGTTGTCGATACTGTATAAAGGATAGTATACTGTAAGTGGCATCTTATTGTGACATCATACACAACAGCAAAGGGGAAATGGAGAATATAAATACTTGATCGTTGCAACAACCAGTCATATTGTTGTTTTCTAAACGTATTGCTTTCCAACTCTGAAAAATCTCGACCAAAAAAAGTAAATCTAATGGTAAGATATACTATGTAGAGTCCTAAGAACAAATGATGCTGTGCACGTGGGATTCCTTACAGTGCAAGCAGCCAAAAGCCACGACGCGCTTGATGTGTTTTTACCTTGCACCTGATCACATTCGCATGCCTTTCACTGGGAATTTATAAGGGCGGTGGCCACTCGAATAGCATTGAATTCTTATCAGTTTTCTTTGTAATAATGTTATTCCTTCTCTCATTATTGTCCAGTTCAGATGCGAGCCGTTGCCAAATCGTACGAAGACAGTACAAATCCGATAACCAACTACTGTACACAGGTATTCTTATGCAAGCGCTCGCTGGCTTCCCAGCAACAACTTCGGAGGTGTTTAACTCCACATGAAGAGCACTCCGTATGGTGATTGTCATGCTTCAGCTAACAGTTCGGCAGCAGTCAGTACAACGTGAACTCCATGAGGCGACTCTGTCAAAGTCGGAAGCATCACAAATGCTTGGGGCACCAGAAGTGCTTCAACTCGGACAAAACTTCTTGGAGTTGATTGGAGCCAAACGTGTGCTCGATATTGGTATGGCTTGGAAAGTTGGAACAAGAAATATGCCGATAAGATACTATTCTCATCTGTGGTGCCTTTGTGTAGGTGGAATTTATCAACCACCGAAACTTGTATTCTCTAGCAATAAGGTGTGTTACAGGGACGTTCACTGGGGCATCTGCCCTTGCATGGGCAATAGCCATTCCATCTGATGGTCGTGTTCTCTCCATGGATGTCTCACATCAAGCACTCCACGAGGTAGCCAATCAGTGATCTTTTTTTTCGTCACGGTAACATTCATCCTTAGCTCAACTAACAATAAGATTAATGAATGGTGTCAACTCGCTTCCTGCTCTTCCATGCTGATTACTATTAGGTTGTAACATAAGTCTTGGAAGATTTTTGTTTACAACTGTGAAACTTTGCATTCTTAAGCGATATCGATGAACCAATTCATGGTAGTGAGAGAAGCATCTGTAAGCTTCTCAGCAATACCCTTACAAAATCACGCTCTCAGTTCACAGTCGAATTATGCTTTCTCTTTCTTCACCATAATTTTGACTCTTTGACTTCTATGAGTGGCACCGTGGCTCTTCGGCAGTAATCACAGTCGCCAATATCAACGATGTCTTTGGCGAAGAGTCCGCCAACTACTCCACCGTTCATCGCTGGCTTACTCGCTTCGAGGAAGAAGACACCAGCTTCGAAGACAAACCGTGATCCGGAAGGTCGACTACTTCAGAAAAGTCTTCCATTCTCGAAGCCATCAAGGGGAATTCAAAAGTGAGTGTGCGGATGCTGACGATGAAGATCGGGTGCAGCCATACGACCATCAATCGTTGTCTTTCGAATCTTGGATATAGGAAAATTCTCGCACGATGGACACCCCATGCTCTCACCGACGGTCAAAGGATGACCCGACTGTCTATACGTCAGTCACTTCTCCTTTCCTCCAACAGCAAGGACTTTCTGGAGGATGTGGTGACTGGAGGTGAGAGTTGGGTGCTATACGATGTGGGCGCACACAGAGCCTTCTGGCTTCCTCGAGGAGAAGAGCCGCTAACTGAGCCAAAACCAGACCTTCATTCCAAGAAGGTTTTGTTTTGTTGCTTCTAGGAATCGCGCGGTATGCTCTTCAACTAGCTACTGCCAGTAGGTCAGAGACTTACATCAACAGTCTACAGTGAACAACTTCGGAAGTTGAAGGAATCAACAGGAGAAAAGCGGCCGAGAAGCACTTTGGGACACCTGCTGCATGGTAACGCTCGATAGCACATCTCTTACTTCACGTAGTACAAACTAACGGAGCTCGGCTGGGATACGGTTTCCAACCCACCCTATTCTCCCAACGTAGCTCCCTCTGACTATCACTTGTTCCGCTCTCTCAAATCGTTCCTAGCCAAGAAATAATATTCGAAAGTTGATGATATATTTCTGGCAGTCGCTGACTTCTTCGATTCGCAGACTCCCGGGTTCTGGGAAAAGGGAACCAACGACTTGCCTATCAGATGGGGCAAGGTTGTAGATACTTATGGTGATTATATCGTTGATTGAATATGAGAAGCAATAAAGATAGAAAAAGAAGAACAAGAATAGAAAAAATCTTCCAAGACTTATGTTACAACCTAATATTTATACAGATTGGATTACCAATAATCGAAAAGCAAACCGAGTTGAGAAAAAAGATTGACTTCCGCCTTGGAACTGCATTGGATATTCTTGGTGGGTTCCTTACCGACGGTTCTGACTCTAATTGTAAGATATGCTAGTAGATGCATAATTTTACAGTAATTTGCTATTTGTGAGATTATTATAGTATTCATCCTATTATCAGCATTACATTCGTTTAACAAACATATCAATATTCTAAGCATAACGCTGTATACCCGCATTTTTATGGAACAAACTGCTAGCAACTGTCAATGTAAAACATACGCACCAATGAACTGCATTTGGCTTCCTAATGTAATCTTGCATACTGTAACATTGTCATAGACATGCTATTGTTCACCAATAAGTGTTCATTTGCAGATGAATTGATTCTCAATGGGGAATCAGGGACATGGGACTTCGCTTTTGTTGATGCTGACAAGCAAAGCTACCCCGAGTACTACGAGAAAGCCGTCACCCTTCTTCGGAAAGGAGGCGTCATTCTAATTGACAATGTACGTTCTGGCACAAACATTAACAACAACATAGAACTCTAACAATTGCTGATGCTACGATTCGCCATAAAATTGTGTTGTGTCTTAATAGATCATAGACACAAAAACTGTATCAAATGGTTTTAGTGACATTATATCATAAATGAAATTCTTCCAGGCGTTGTGGGATGGAACCGTCGTCGCTCCTCCAGATGACAAGGCACGTGTCATCGATGCGACCAATCGGAAGATCTTCGATGATCCTCGGACCAGCTCGATCCTGATCAACATCGGAGATGGACTCCATATCGCATTCAAACGATGAGCAGGGCAAATGTCGTGCTTTCCCATTATCCTTGCATTACTAGAATTGCTTCTATTCTTATTTCAATTTGAAATTTCAACAGTTTTCTTTATCATTTCTTATTGCCAGCTCATCGATTTTGGTGTTATCTAATCTCCTTCTTTTGTTGAATGTGGTTGTGTCAATAAAAACTGATTGTTCCGTTGGTTGCGCCGGTCTTCCATGAGATAGTTTAGATAGTGAGAATAAGAGAGATGGCACTTGTTGTGCGTACGGCTGCACTGAACGGGCGTCCAGCTGCGAGTGTTTTCCGGGGCGCACTTGATGTTTGTTTACGTGAACGTGAACTGCGGCGTTGAACACGATGTTTTGAAATCTCTCCCATCTTTTTCTGCCGTATAAAAGGGACAGTTGGCATTCAACACGTTTCCTCTTTAGCATCGCTGCGTCATTTTCACTTATTTCTACGCATTTGTTTTTTATGTTCTTTTCAATGTTTGCTGACGAAGATACCCTTGCGAAATGTTAAAGGGCTGGTTGTATGTCAAAACTGCCGAAATGTTGCACAACATTACGTTTGCTATGCACACCACGTCGAAGCAGTAGAGATTCCGTTGGTTCCAACTTCTTGATCCTAACTTTAGATTATTGCTATGATTCTTCTACATTCCTTGTTCTCACAAAAGAAACCTTTAAAACTGTAGACCGGCGGAAGCCACATAATACCTGGCTACGTTCCGTATAAATATCCGACTGTTGCTACATGTTGAAATCTTATTGTCATGATTCTTCCCCACTACGCAAAATTGTTTGTATATCCTTTTTTCACAAATTTGTGTTGTTTCATCAGTTTATGAAGCTGCTATGAGCTACAAAAATATGAATACGTTTACAAATTGAAACAAGTAGCGACAGTCGGATCTTTGTACAGAATGGAGACAAGTATTCCAGTAGTATCTCATATTAAATGATTCAGATGCCAGTGGTTGCCAAGTCGTACAATAATTCTGCCGATGCAGTCACCAACTATTGTGCAAACGTAAGTTCGCCTTTTTCTGTTTGTATGAACAGCTACATGTTAATAATGCATTCATTGCATATTTGCAGATTGTTGTATCCTCTATGACACAATGAATTTCGCACAGAAGACCATTTCATTGCTCATTTCAGGTATCGGTAAAACAGCAACCCGTACAACTGGAGCTGCAGAATGAGACACTGGCCAAATCGAGCATGGCGCGGATGCTCGGGGCACCGGAAGTCCTCCAACTCGGACAGAACTTTCTCGAATTGATCAATGCCAAACGAGTACTTGATATTGGTAAGAAAGTAATTATCTCTCTCTTGAATACAATTAGCCAAACTGCATTTCAGGGCATTGTTTTTCACTACAAAAGATGCCAGACACAGACAAATGTGCTCACTTTTTCTTTACACATTATCATTTGTGGCCAAGCAAAATGCTAACAATAACATCTCTGAAGCTTTGGCGTTGGATGTTAGAAAAAGCGC
>JACMIJ010001004.1:354-14221 GCA_014805365.1 Koerneria luziae
GGGGGGGGGGGGGCGGTATTACGGAATTTGAATGTACCGCCGCTCATTCCTATGTTTGTGATGGTGTTCGTTATCATGACGGTTAAAGGAGGGCTTGGTTCTTGATCAACTTGAACTTTTGCCTGGTCTAGGAGCAGTAGTTGGTATTTACTAAGCCTTTCCTTTTCCGGGGTAGAGTGGAAAGAAGGGATTTGTTTTATTGTGTTTGTTGCACACATTGTGGCTCATAGTGGAACTAAAGTTCGAAGAGTAAGTAAGTTCTTCATTAGACTGGTCTTATTAGAGCAAGATACTTCCTAATTTGTGTTCAAAATGTGTTAAAATTGAAAAAAAACTATATATTAGACTGCTCTTACTACTTGTCCA
This sequence comes from Koerneria luziae, assembly GCA_014805365.1. Lineage (NCBI taxonomy): Eukaryota > Metazoa > Nematoda > Chromadorea > Rhabditida > Neodiplogasteridae > Koerneria > Koerneria luziae. Next base: position 721 of record JACMIJ010001004.1, read on the forward strand.
ACGTTCCTTATAACTGTTTCCTGCTGTTCTTCTGTCTATAATGTCCTTACCGTATTTCTGACTCCTACATTACTTCCACCTGTGAATACCTCGAATGACTCCTGTACCGACCGAACATAATTATCTTTGCCCAATCTGGCATCCAATGTTGGACACTTGAGAAAGAATGGTTGAATGAAGATTGTATGGAATGGTGAATAAGTGAGGCATGGGAAGAACTTGTAATTAGGAACACTTGAAATCGGGTGCCGAGTTGGATACAAAGGTAGAAAGTTTTGGTAGATCAAAGGATGTTGTTGGATAGGTCTATGATATTTCCTACTTTCATCTGAGTGTCCTTTTGGCATCTACAGTCCCGGTGGAGAGGCTTGCTACAAGTTGTTTGGCACGTATGGCATTGTGCTCGCGCTAATGTGATCGTAAAATCGGTTGGTCGTTCGGGAACGTTCCTGGCGGATGATGGATGGACAATTTAAAAAAACAACTTTACTTTCTCGACTGTTGTCGCTATCTGTAGATCGTTTCACAAATCCACTTCATACAACTGCGAGGGAAGTGTGGTTATGATTTGCTTCACCATTATAAGCCTATTCATTACTTTATTACTCGTAAGAGTGATCGGTAGATCGTACTGCCTTTCATTATCTGTAACACTACTCTGAGCAAATTTAGCCTCGAATAAGCCTGAATGGTACTTACAATTAGTGCTTACAACACCCGTTTTTCATTGTTAAGTATTTCGTAATCCTATTGAAAAATATGAGCGTTATAAACACTCAAAATTTAAGACTTATTTTTCTCTGAAGTATTCGTAGTACACACACATGTGCATTCATTCGCTCTCTATTCTATTCCGTAGCGTGTCTGCTCGTTTTCAGTGCGACTTTCATTATATTTTTATGGGTGTTTGGTGGGGCTGACAGGGGTGGACGGGGAGAGGAGCGACATGTGTGTGAGAGGAGCAGTAGAAGTTGGACAGATGAGGGGGGATCGGGAGAGAGAGCTCGCGAGGTAGTTCGTGATGTTATCGCTAACTTTTTTTCAAGGAAGAGTGATATGGATATTACTGTGTTGTAGACAAGGGCAAAATGTGTGTAAGTGTGTCGGACAATTACAGATGGAGCTAGTCTCCGGTTTTTTTATAGTTTATTTATCGTTTAAGAAGGTTCTGTTGATTGTCTAACGCTAAATTGTTGAAGAATTATTTTTGAGCTGATAATATTTTCGGGGGTTTTTGGTTTGTCATACATACAGTGAAAGATCTTCGAGCATTTGCAATCAGCACAGTTATTGCATATGAACTGCAAATAGTGATTGTTCGGCTGGACTATGATGAGTGCCTATTTTCAATTTTAAGGAAGTGTGGTGGTGCAGTGGCTGGGTGGTGCAAATTTTCAAGTGAGTATGCTGATGGCAGTTTGGCACGACATGCACTACTTGTGGGGAGAAGAAGGACAATGCGGGTGCGAAATGGGTGAAGGCATTTGCATATGAGGCTGAAGGGGACCGGGTGTATGTAAAGTAGTAATTGTAAGACAACAATGTTAAAAACGTCCTGGCCACCTGAGTTGGTTATTCTAACAATAAGAGGTACCACCCTTCAGATAGCCAAGATTTGGAATAGGTTCTCCGTTTGTTGATGAACTTTGTTCAAGGGTCAACCCGGTTCTAATTGTAAGATGAAGGAACGTAGCTTGGCAATGTATGCTTCAAGTAGAGGTACCGACAGTTTCAAATAAGGGATAAAATAGATAGTTACGATTGTGAAAGAGGCGTAAAACACGTAAAAACCTAGGAAATGTTCAAATATGAGGCTGAAATATCCTCTTGGTGCTCAAAGTTGGGGTAAAAGTGGGAGCCGGCTTGTCTAAAGCGGTGCTATGCTCTCGAGTATTTTACACTTTCGATTTCTAACGTCTCGTGATTAGAATGGTGACGGCTCTGTTGCTAATCATGTGATATTGAAACTCAAATGTTGTGGGTAGACGAGGATGACTTGGAAAGAGCGATGATATGTTTATGATAGATATTGTGCTCCGGATCTCTATCCTGGATGTTGATGTTGGTTTAATGGCACTCATGATTTTTTGTGTGAGGGATATCCCCCCCCCGTGATAGCAAATGTTGTCAGAATGCAGACAGTGTGGGATGAGAGAGTAATCAGTTTAAGAGCAAAGTTGATTCATAGCATGTTGCTACTCCGCCGGTCTACCGTGGTCTACCGTATACATCATTTGCATAGGATTACAAAAGCTTCTCTTGCGAGAACAAAGGAATATGCTAGTTTGTGACCGGTGGAAGTTACGGTGACATCGTCAGCATGCTGTGGATTGTTAGCCGAATGCAGCTTGCCGCTTCGAAAACTTTGAGATACTTTGAAGCCCTTGGTTTTCTAAAATTGTAGCGTCTTCTTCTGAAATTACGTTACATGTTACTTGTGTATCGGATTTTCGACTTGTTGATACCCAAAAACACTAAATGCTTCTAGCAAAAGCCGATAGACAAGTGGTTTGCGAGAATCGTACAAACCCATTTTACCCCATCTCGTACAATTCCGTTCCTCTTATTCTCTTCTCCTCTCTCTCTGGCCGTCTGTACTCTTCCGCCGCGAGGTATGCGCCTTGATCACATTTGTCGCTGCCTTTTCATGGCGTTTCTTTTGTGTTTCGGGTGCCGGGTCATCGTGTTTTTCCATGTTACCGTTGAATAGAAAGTTGTCTTCCCGTTTTGTTATGTTGTGGGGAAGAACTTGGTTTCTGCAAAATTCTGCTCAATTGCACTAACAATACGCACTGTTGAGTCATCACAATATTTATTTCATATGCATATTCTTAGATCTTATATGTATATTTCTCTTTTCATATGTATAAATTCCCACTGGCGGTTTGATGCAACTGCATCGTATGATACTATTGTAATTGATCGCTAACATGCTAAGCTTTTAGATCATTCATATTTTTTCTAAAGTATATCGTATTACAAATTGCCCTCTCCTACATCAGTTTTCTTATTGTTAGCGGAACATTGTTCCTGCTCTGTCAGCTCTGTTGTAGTTGTTCCTATTCCTTGTTCTTATGCTCTCAAGTGACTTCATGTCTGTCATGTTTTTGTGCGTAGTTATCCACTTGATGTTCGGTCAGTGTTTAGTGAGAAGCTGAAACATGGATGTTACGGTTTGTAGTGCGTGGGAACCGTTACTTGTTGGCTTCGCGTAGTGTTGGTATGACGAGTGTGAATTGTGAACCCTATGTTATCCTATTTGTGCGAAGGCTTGCCCGTACCGCTGGCTCAAAGAGTGTTCTTCATTGTCAGTTGTACTGTATGGTACGATGGTACTAATATACGACAGTTTCCTGTGGGTTGCATAGTGTATGTAGCAGGCATAACATTGGTTATGAGTTCAGATGGAGCTTACTATTACATAGCTTTCTTAAGGCAGGTATGTGGTAACGTTTGATAGTAGAGTAGTATCTTGAAGCGATTGAGTTAGTTCGGATAGAGTCGCGACTTCTTTTTTTGCCCCTTTTGTGAATAGCAGTTATTAGCGATGCCGAGATGCATAGCTGAATGTTTACGTTCTCTCTTAGGCTACCGATCTCGATTTCTTTGCGGGGATTTCTCAATATTTGTGAATCATGACAGAGATTGTTGTTAGTCATTGGCAGTATCAATATTTTCGAAGAATACAAGTTTTCTTCTTCCTTACACCATTCCTGTTTATTATACGGGGTCGGTGTACTCGTACAATTAGTAACATTACTTGTATTCTCCAAAACTCGTTATTGTCCACTGGGTATCCAGGCTCAATCTTGATGAGACTGGCTGTTTAGTCTGGGTACCAAGTGGACCGTCGAGTTTCAGAGAATACAAGTAACGTTACTAATGTATATTGCTAGTTTCTACTTTGCTAAGTATAAGATTATAACTTCATAAGTGAATACGCATAGGTGTACAGGAATATGAAACCTGTACCCCAGTTCTCACCTTCTAAGTCCTCAATTACGATGTTCTCGTTTCCGTGAGGTACAAGCGTGTTATGCAAGGTTACTTGCATAAGACATCGTATTGCTCACGAGTAACATCTTTGAATCGAAATTAGTACTTCTCAAAGGCGCCTCTTCATGCGTACTAAAGCGCAAATGGGCTCATCCAATAACTGTCCCCGTTATTTGAATATTAATTTTTCCCGCGCTCACTTGTGCTATTCACTCGGCAACACACTCGGGCCGCATGTACGAGTTGCTTCCATTTTTCGCGCTTACTGAAACGTCACAAATTGACACATTTATTATTCATTACACGAAGAGGAGCGCGGCGTCGCGCGTTGCGGTTACCTGCGACTGCGTTTTTTTAGCAAATTGTTTTACTATTAAAAACCATGTATCAAAAAAAACGTCCGCCCTGGTTCTATAACCTTAGAAACAAAAATTTGGCAAACTTGGGTGCCTAGTCTAAATTTTGTGCTTTTCTTTTGATTAGTAACTCTAAGCGGGTTACCCCAACGTTTTTGTTACAAAACGTGTGTTAATGTGTGAATAAAATTAGTTTGTCTTGCCTTATTATGTATATTGTCTTTGCTTTTTTTCAAATTCTCTCACTGCTGGCGACCGTCCGATGGAATTGCTTTGTAGGGGTAATACAACATACTTCTGTTTGGGTGGAAACATGAAGGTGACGGTGCAAATGCGTGTTTTAGGCCAAAGATGATTTTGGCGACATTACTTAAAGGGGCTTTTGCTCGACAAAATCCTCTCGGTGAGCGGATTTAGCTGCGAAATAACTACTAATACTATTTTTGGCCTGCACCGCCCGTTGTTACCTAGAAAAGGTATGAGAGAAAACTTACTTTTTGCTTTATTATACTTGCGCACAAGCCATTGTCGGTTGGTTGCTTACTGACTAAAATATGAGCTTGTGCGCTTTTGAGATCGTCCTGCCTGTGGGTATTTTTTCCCAAGGGTGGAGGTTTCAGCTCTTTGGGGTTACCGAGATGATGCCCTGAAAGGGGTAGAAGCAGTGTGTTTTGGAGAGAAATGGGCCCATTAGAAATACCGGAGGTTATTTAAAATGTCTGGGGTTTGGAAAAATGCTTATTGGTAGTGATTTTATGTGCATTCCGAGTATCTCGTCTAATATGGGTATGATAATGTACTTGGCATGATATACGATGCGTGGTGTCCATCTTTTTCTCGGCTGTCAGCAATCTCTCGTCTAATATGCGGCACGCGCTGTTGGGTGGCGGGCTGATTTGTATCTCATCATCATCGGAGAGAGAGAGATTTGTGATTGGCTGCGCATCGTTGTATAGGGCGGCTCACGTTTTTGGCAAGAGCAATTGGTGCTTCACGCGATTGCGAACTGTGGTGGAACGAAAAATTCTGTGACTAGCCAAAATCGTATGTGCTCTTGTTCAACTATTCTCAATGCCTTCCCAAGTTATTCGTGCTGGTGTATGACTTATTCTGAAGCTGTTATGACTCATTGGAAATTGGTTTTTACTTTGTTGCTAACAACAGCAACTTTCTTTGAAAATTTAAAGAGTATGGGAATACTATGTTGTGGTATTTGTGGTCTTCTTTGTGTCATACAGGGAAGCATAGTTAAATGATTGCAGTAGTATGGCTAATTGCTTAGCCGTGTATCCAGCATTCACTTTTTGTTCAACACCTTTCCAATGAACAAGCGCTTGGTAATACTTCTCTAAGTTCTGGCAAGTTCTAGAACCTTATTTCTGGTACTCTGTATTTTCTGGTTCTCGATATGCGTGTCCTCATCGGGCGTATATTCGGCCATCGATCATCTCGGGTGTGTCATGTCATATCAACTCATTGTCACCTCCGCCGTCTGTCATCGAGAGTTGAACGAGAACAGACAATGAGAAGAGGTACCTTGAATGGGGAAGATTTGGAAATTTTGGGTTCTCATTTGAAATTATACCTGATTTGTAGTTTGTAGCTTATAGCATGTTTGAAGCAGGCTCAAAGTTGCACATCATTTTGTTAAAGCGAGCGAAGCCTTCGTAGTTGTATGCAAATGAGGTACTGTAGAACGGTGGAAGCAATAACTGTGAGCTGCAGCACTTTGTGAAGTTTTTGGGCATGTGGAGAAGGAGGTTAGATGTTAGAAATAGCGAGTTATGGTATTGAGAATGACAGTTCGAGATTCGCAGAACTGTCATTGCTACTTTGCTCCTCCCGTTCAGTTTGTGTCTGTGTCTTTCTGATTTCACCCGCAGTTTTGAGTGTTTTGTGTGCGTGCTTCGTGCGCTTTGCGTGTTACGCGTGTTATGGATTGATGTAACTGAATATTTTACAAAAGTGCTATTGTTACAGGCGAGATACGGCGGATGTGTGAAAGGAGATGATAGAAATGAGTCCGGCAGTTCGTTTTTAAGCTTGAAGGTAAATTGTCTTTTGGAGCTTCTGATTGAGCTAAATGTTTTGCAATCCTGTTTTGAGTTTGTTTTTGTTTTTTTCAAGAACACCTTTTTTTTTATTTTCAACACGATGGTGTTGAAAATACAATAGCGGCGAGGGTTGGCGTAGTCGGTTGCGTGCCGGACTGTTAATCGGAGGGTCATGAGTTCGATCCCCCTTGCCGCCACCCGTACCCAGGGGGGTAAGAAATGAGGGTAGTGGTGAGCACAGGGTAACCACGATTTCAATCTTCCCCAGTGTCCACGCAACACTGTCGGTAGTGTAGCCGAGTCAATTCAGGGGCGGTCCACTGGGTAACCAGGCTAGGGCTTGTCCTATCAAGACAGGAAGCACCGACCCTGCGAATGCGGGAATGGTGTAAGGAAGAAGAAGAAAGGTGTTGAAAATACAATAGTTTAGAAAAGAAGGTAAATGTGAGTACTTTCTGTCTTTTCTAGTTGTGCGGAATTTGAACCTTTGATCGTTTTATTCTGTGCCGAACGGTTTTGCCATTTGACAACGGAAGTAGTTTTGTAAGTAGAGCAAACGTGTGCCAGATGATTGTGAGTGGCGCACTGTCGGATCGCGTTGCCATTTCCGTCTACTGATTTGTGTGATCATTCTTCGATTGTCTATGTCAGGTTGAACGTGTCTCGAACTTGGCGTCGGCCTCGTTTTTGGCTGATTTTGAAACGGGTGAAAATTCTACCCAGTATGAACTTTTACTTATTGTTAGCAACATAAACACTATTATTAACTGTAGCATTATTAACTGTCTGTAGTGAGCTGTTTTATTGCGAACTAGAAAGATAGAAGTGGTGGTATCTTCTATATGATTACTGCGTTCAGATTCGCGTATTCCCTTTTCGCTGTGAAAACTTATCTTTCTTGAATCTGCTCTCACCGGGTCGTACAGCTTTTTAAAGCTGATTCTAAATCGTTGATTTAAAAATTTGCATATTCCTTTGTTCCTTTCAAATTTATTTGTGTTTGTATGCAAATGAGGCGTATCAAACCGGCGATCATGAAACGATGTGACCTGTTGAGATGGGAAATTCTTTCGAACACAAAACCGTGTTCCCAGTGGGAACAACAAATTTGTGGTGGTCAATTGATGGCAATTATCGGATAATCTGTACATGATGGCACAAGACAATATTTTCGCTTCCCTATTTTAGAAGACGGTAAAAGTGGGTGACTTTTTCCTGTAATTTTTGTACGCTTCCTAAACGGTACTATAAAATTATTTTAATGGGTATGGTTACTCCTATATTATATTAAACTTTCTTGCCTCTTACATTTAATTGACTGAATTTGAATTCCGACTGTTCTAGCAGCTTTTGAAATGAATGTTTGGTTCACGGTCATGTACACACATGTAGAACTGTTCTTTCGTGTTTTAGCAATGTTATAGATTGCAGTTAAGCTCTAAACGTTGCTCATTCGGTTATCCTTAAATCATAAGCTTTCACTTATTCACTTTTCGGTGTTTATCATCCCTATTACTACCATAAGTCGTACGTTTTACGTAGATAATTATCTGCAGTAGTAGTAAACCCTTCTGTTTCCAGTAACCAGCACCTGAATGTAAAAGATCACTGGAAGCAGAGAAGTTTACTGCCGAGGCTGTTGTTGGCCCGCCAAGAATGAGAACCACCTGAATAAGAACCTTCGGACAACGGATAATCAAAGTAATAGCAAGAATTGTTCTAGGGTTCTTATCCAGGCGGTTCTTATATTGTTTGACGCCCTGCTGTTCATTGTACAAAATAGTGAAATGTATTCTGTTATCCTTCGTTTTCTGACTGGCGGATCTCCTCGCTTAGCTTGATCAGTGATCCCCGTAATCTGTGCAGTTATGAGCTGATGTGCAGCTGTCGGTGGATATCATGATAATAATATCCGGGAGATATGCGCATGGCTATTTTGGGATTAGGCAGATTGATTTTTTTCCGGGATCGTTAGGTTGAATGTGTGCTGTACAGCAGTATTGCGGTTTCTCTGGATCATGTTATGGTACATTTAGCATCCCGGCCTATTCCTCTCAACTCTGTCTTCGTTATTTACGTAGGGTTATTGTTGAGCTAGTTTGCGTGTTCTACATCTAGGGTAATTAAGCTTGTAGATTTTTTTGCTGTTTGTAAAAGATATTGCATTTATAACAATAGTCGGATATTGAAAACCAAATCAGGCCCAGCGTAGCGGCCGCCTTCGGCGGCCAGCTACGCTGGGCCCAATTAGTACAGATCGGACTCATTGTCAGACATTGACGTGTCATGTGTTAAGATACCCCAAAACGGGGTGCCCATGACTTCTATGGTTCGATAACGAGGTGGCTCTGTATTATAATACGTCAGATTCTATTGAAAATTTAGGTTCCCGGGTGCTTCAGGTGTTATGGTATCCCAAAACGGGGTGCCCGTTATCAATAACATAATCGTCGATGTATCAAATCATCATCCCAATAGTATATTCTGTGCATCACACATCAATTGAGTAGTCATCGTCCGAAAAAGGGGTGGCAGAGCCGATTTTGCTGCCGGATAACGAGGGTCAGTCATGGAGCTGTCAGTTGCGGAGAATATCCTACTCATGTCCAAAGATATACTCGGGGAGGCTAATGTTAGCCAGTTATGAATGATGAAGTACATAGTATTACCGGGTTTCGTTTACTTTTTGTTATTGTTTCGTTAACTTTGTTTTCTTACGGTACCACATATAGCAAATTTCCGTAGATAAGAGCCTTCATCGAGCGCATAGGCATCCCGTCTGGCTAATCCTTTCTTTAGGAAGCACTCTGTTTGTGATCCTAACAATAAGTTAGCAATAATCACCCCCGTTTCTTGCGTTTGAAGATCACCCTGTTATGAAATACAGGAACGTGACGTTAATGTATGAATAAGAGAAGATAGCAACAACTTAGAAGATATTTGTTCGTTCCACAGTAAGAATTAATTAACCATTGTTTTTTGTAAGTTATAGTGGAAGGCTGCCAGCTGATCGTTGTTCCTCATTCATTAGTATAGTAGTGTGTGTGTCGACGTCTGCTCTCTCTCTCGTGTGTGCTCATGAATGTTTCATGGCGTCCATCCACCCGCCGCCGGGGCTATCGTTCTCGTCGTCGTGGTCAGCGGATGCGAGTATTATTTACTGGTCTTCTAGAAAAAAATTGTTTTTTTTTTTGTAAAATGGGTTTAAGTATATTTGATGCCACTATTTTTTGCAAGGTATAAATTATATACCGTATAATAGTTATTGTGTAATAGATGGTTAGGTTTATATTCTGCGCGTGCGGACATCCGTACGCTATGATCCTATTTGTTCCCATATATTTGTATTTCTTGTCAATGTTTCAGTAATATGTTTTTTGCTCGTTTGTAGGGGGGAGGGTTGTTGTTATTTTGATTATTGGGATACTCCATTGGTTGCTTACTCATCGTGAATGAGACCATTGCTGGTGTGAAGAGGGGGATCAGTTGCTGTGCAATTATGTTTTTTTCTTTCTTTAATTTTTTACTTTACGATAATTTTATTACAATTGCCTGGCCATAGCCTCTCACAATTGCAGTTTACAATTAGCTGTATATCTGCAGACTAATTCATTATACTTTTGATAGTTAGGTTGAAGCGACAAAAGTGTTATTGTTGTTTTCCTCAACGTTCGACGTTAAGGAGCATTGCAATAGCACAATAATACTGGTTCCCTTTCCCGTTGTTTCAAGACGTTGAGTTCCCGTCTGAATGTTTCCTCCGTTTATCCCATACTTGAAGGAGGGGAAGCAGTCATTCGTCTTTCGTACCTTTTCCTCAGCCTTTTCCCCTTAACCCTTCAGCGGAATAACAATAACACACCTTCTGCAAGTCGTGAATAGATGGCAGTGTTATTATTCCAAAAAAGGTGCTGAACGAAAACTGCCGTAGGAAATCGCCTGCATAGTGTTTATTTCTGTTTTTTCGAGTTTTGCTTGATATTTCGGTTATATCATACATTTGCTACATGTGACTTTATCGTTTCGACGTTTTATATGATAACTGTTGAGGGCTTCCCTGATAATTTTTTGGAGTATTTACTCACCAACATCGATTCTAGGTACTGACTAGGCGTTTTTAACATTCATTTTCTAGAACCATAGTAAATTGCATACGGAACGGGAGATATGATGTTGTCTTCGTGCAACTCATAAGTTGCTTGATGATAGTGATAGATCTCGCCGGAAGCTCATGAACTTTTTGAAAGCTCATGAACTTTTTTAGAGATCATGAACTTTTAAAAAGTGGATAGGTACCACTGGTAATTACAACTGCATTCATCGGTAATAGCAGCTCATGAGGTCGAAGATAATTTGGTGTCGGACAATGCCGTGAACACATGCTGTGATGTCATTACACACAGTGGCAGCAGATTAGCCAACCGAACACTGCCATCAGTGCCAGTTCTGTGCCAACAACTGTGCCAACAGTGCCAATTTGGTATCGAGTATTTGAGCACCAGCTCAATGAATGGCTGCCGTGTGTAATACATTGGTCAGTCTATTGTTGGTGGCACAGTGCAAGCTGTATGGATGGCGTGCTGTTGGATGTGAACGTACTGGAATGGCGGGATACTGTATGGTGGAGATAGGATACGGTATGATACTACCGGATGACAGGGAATGTATAGCAACCGATGTATTACGATATGTCGGCAACAACGTTATTGAAAACACCGGACACCCTGTTTTGGGGTACCTTATTCTTGGAAGCACCCCATTTATGAGCCCAAATTTTTCCCAGTTTTTGGTGTCTGGCACTAATGGGCCACCCCGTAGTACGGCAAATACAGTAGCCCGTTGCTACTGTATGTGCCCAGTCTTGCTACATAACTTTTTTAAATTAAACTTTAATGGTAATTGTAATACTAATAACTGTATTCTAACTTTTAATAGCATTGTAAGTGCTCACAAATAGTTGTGAATACCACAAGGCGTGAAAGAACCTTGCACTGTGACATTTGTACTAATTTACGATGTGCAATGCAGAAGCAATCTCGCCCAGTCGGGCACACTCTGGGCACTAATTGCAAAGTTGCCCAGAGTGCTCTTCTGTATGGAGATGGCAACCAATCAGCGGGCACTTTTGTCGCGATGCCCAGCGGCATGTTTCGTGCGTGCGCGCTGCGTAATTACGCCTGTTGGGAAAGGTGCATCGCAGCGACCCGCGGAAGAAGCGATTGGGCCAAAGATGCGATTGGACCGCACGACGGGAGGTCTCCGGCACTCTCCGCGTTAACTGCTACTGTCGCAGCGATTTTTCTGGCGTTTTCCCCTTGATTTGGCGGCCGGTAAGACTTGAATCCAGTAGAATGCGTGTAAGAAGCAATTTAATACGTTTACAAAACGTTATTCTTGCGTTTTTTCGTCTTCGTAATAATCACTATTTGCAGTTTTATGTTACGATGGGCTGTAGGCACTCCGATTGTAAGATTGCGAGTGTTCGTGAGATTTCCTACTCGGGCGCCTCGTTATTGTAGTGAAGTCGGTTGTTACTCTGCAACGTTATTTTGGGTATTGTGCCGTTTTTCGGATACTTTGTCGTGCCGATGCTTTGCGGCGATTGTTGGGTACTTTTTGGTCGCATATTTTACCCATTTCCCAGTTGGGTTACTTTGTCGTGTGCTCTTCCCATAGCCTGCTTGCCTTCTGCTGTTCGCACCTCTGCCTCCATTCATTGTTCGTCCGCACTCATTCATTGGTTGTGCATTGAGTGCCGGTGTTGTCCAAATACACACTCAGTGCACATCCGGGATACCGACCGACTTGACCCCTTGTTAACGGGAGAACTCACACACGCATTCACACGGCAGCGGCCCATTGTGTGGACAGGAATGGCATTTGAATCGGGGTTTTTTGGGGGGTGTTGTTTTGGGTTTTTTGGGGGTACTAAGATAGGCGAGAAATGAAAGTGTTCGATCGTAGTGAATGTAAAACGGTCTGAAATAAGTGTTTTCAATACAAACAGGTGTGGGGGTCCATAGTTGTTCTTTCGTTATGAATGTTGCTGGCAATGAGCCAAAAACACCCAGTACCCGAAAGACTTGTGAATGTCAGGAGGGTCTAGAAAGTTTCCCCCAAACGATGCTACTTCCTTGAAAGCAGCAGACTGATCTCGTATTCCTTGTTCTACTCGGTTGTTCTCGTAAAATGAGCCCAGAGCCCCCCAGTAATATGAGCCCACCCGGGCGGCTCGTATCGCAATGTCCGTGGAACGTAGTAATAACCGCAGTCGATGTCCACTTGAACGCTAATTGTGCCCCCTGGCCATACTCTGACCAACATAACATGTTGAAAGAGAAGAAGAAAGCTGAAAGTTAGAGCTCGAACTGTTATACTCGTTGTCAAGTGTACCACTACTTTAACAGTGCTGGTTTCCATGTTTAGCCCTCTTTTTGAGCACCAAAAGGATAGTTTAGCTCTTATCTTTTGAATTTTTTCTGCGTTCTTACGTGATTTATCCTTTTTTCGCAAATCCAACTGCCTACCTGCTTTACTTATCCTCTGGAACAATTGGCTACGACGGAAGCAAAGTTCTGTGTGCTCACGTATACATACACTCTTAAGACCGTTATGAGGTTCTCTTGAACGTGGGGCTCTCCCCACTGATAACAGTTGTATGTGCTCTAACAATAAGAGAACAACTGCGTCAGAGTGTTGAACCCGTCAAAGTAACACTCGTAAGTCATGGCTAGTGTCTTTCTTTCTTCCTTACACCATTCCGGCATTCACATGGTCGGTGCTTCCCTCCTAGATGGGCCCTAACCACCTGGGTACCCAGTGGACCGCTCCAAGTTGATTCGGCTACACTACCGACAGTGTCACTGAGGAAGTCATGACTAGTGTATGGTCCAGTTATAATCAAGGAATGTAACCGGGAGTCTAATTGTGCCCGAGAGCCCGCAGTGCCTGAGGGCGGGGGACCTGGAGCATAGCCGCCCCAAGGTTTCAGCTTACAAAGTGCGCGCGCCCCGCAACAACGGAACATCGATTAGTATCATATGCAAATTGTAGGAAGTGCGGTGACTGACAAGGAGCAAAAATTTTCAGCAAAGC
>JACMIJ010001005.1:0-14221 GCA_014805365.1 Koerneria luziae
ACTCTGTACTCTGTTAGTTATTAGAAAGCTGGAAAGCAGGTTTAACACAAAAAATAACATCATTGGAAAGATTAGTGACAGTATGATCGACATGGTGTCCGAGCATACAAAACCAGCACCGTGGCAGTTTCCTTTCTGTCAGCCTAACAATAAGATTTGATTGTACAGTTCGATGGTTGTACATGACGTTATCAGTCAGGTAGGCCAATTGTATGTATGTAAGCACAACACGAACAATGATGTGATTTGAACTAAATTAGTGACAGCATGACCGTTTCAACCGATTTTTGTCTTACTCTTTAATGTATATTAGTTAAGCGCGAACATTATTCCCTACTAACGATATTCCCTACGACACGAACGTGTCCCGGCCTCTTTAGGACCACCCGCAGGCGAATAGGCCTTGATTCGGGAGGACTTCACTTTACTTTACTTTTTACGAACGATATTACACGTAACGTACCGCAGGTGAGGAAGGATAGATGGCGAGGACGAAGAAGATTGCCGCGGGCGTACGACAGAAGTGATCGCACGGACGCTAAACAACGACCAGTACACAATGGAGATGGTGTCCGAACATCGCCCAAACCCGTCGCAGTTTCATTTTTGTTTAACTTTGTACTCCATTATTTAACCGTGAATGTACATTGTCCCCAAACGATATTGTAGCTTACGAGAGCGAAGGAGCGGGCGATCACAGTGAATGCGAGAAGGGATCAACTTCTCGGATCCTAAAAAATGGAAAATTTTTGTCCCATTACGCGTAACTGTTTATGGTAGTAAAATAATGTATGCACGATGTTTGTCAATGAGAAGCATAATTTTTTACTACGGTGCCATCATCATCACACGCTTACGAATCGTAATTTGGACTAGGCTTGAGCGTCACTTGAGATCGGTTTGCGAGTTTTTCTGAGTTGTGTTTTTCGGATGCGGTACCTGCACGTCTGGAGGCACCGGCTCTGTAAAATGAACGGGAATGGTGGGAGAAAGGCAAAGTGCAAGGTTTGTATACAAGTTACGTTGTACGCTTCGCTTCAAGGCTAGGAAAGGGGAAGGAATAGTTTGTCAAGCTAGATCGGGACCATGAAAGCACACGTGGACAACACCACCAACAAATTTACGAACAAAGTAAAGCAAATATTGTAAGGAAAAAAAAGTAAATCCATTGTCGCCAATTGATTACTGCCGCAACGCCTACCGCAGCGCGCCATGACCGATACGATACCCAGTCCTACAATACTTTCGCAATTTGGATTTTGAATACCTTTTTTCCTCTCGTGTTAGCAGTAATTGATTTTATCGAATTCAACTGTTAAGAACACTTTACTCTTGCTGTGCAATTGTTGTCGGGGTGATCTTTTGATGCACATTTCTCGGTTTCCCGCTTGCGGCCCGTTTGTGGCCCGACTTTCGACATTCTAGAAAGGATCTGCAGAGCCGTGTATTATCATTGTGTACTCCACGTATGATGGTGTTGAATAAGTGTGGTTAGCACCGGGGGTAGGACTTTTTTGTCTTTTGCTTGTTTGCTTCGTTGGTTTGTTTCGTTTTTGGGGTCAAGAATACCACAACATCATAACAGCAAACTAATATTCAACCACCACTGGCTGGTATTTGCCCTCTGTTATTAGGTTTACCCCTGGCCTTTCAGGACAGGCTGTTCAAGGTTTTATGGTGTGGTGGTGAGCAAGGAGAGGAATACGGTAGTGTTTTTGGCGGCTTGCCAAGTTTTTGAAAGAAGCCAGTGTGGGACTTGTTAAATTTCCTGTGCTCCCTTTACTCGTTACCTTTTTTCTTGTTTGCACTGACAATGTTCTTGTTCAGGATGATGTGGTCATTCTCTCTCGACTAGGATGTCATCTTCTACGATAAAACATGCTCAGGTAAGCATGATGTGTTTCTGTTTCACTTATTATCTTTTTTTTCTTTGCTTATTTCAAAGTATGTGGTGTTTGCTGCACATAAAGATACTAGAAAACAGTAAAACATTGTAGAATTCTATGTGGTTCCAGTCAAAACACCCTGTCGATGCACGTCACATTTCAAGGCGTAAAAGTTGCGACGTTTTCTATCTGTCATGTTTCAGGCTTTCTTTGACGTAACGAAAAGATGATCGAACATGTCTTCACCTCTGCGGACGCGATTTTTGCATGGACACGGCAGTTAATTGTTTGCAAGACATTGGAAACCAATCGGTATGTACTTTCAATACCCAAAATTTTTCGATCAGTAATATTGACACTGCAAGACAGCCGAAAATGTTGGACATCTATCCCTCAGTTGATACACCCGTCCAATTTCTGACAGTTTTTTTACTTCGCAGTTTACTAACTGTTCTCATTATGTTCTCATTCTCTGCAATTTTATTTTGCTCATGAACCAAATGTATCCTCTCGGTGAAGAAAAAAACCGGCACAAAGAGGTTGTCTATTAAACAAAATACGACCGTGTTTTCTTTTATTAGTTTTGAATATTTTTTTTTGTTTTGTAACAAGTGAAATTTTTCTTTTAGATTTTGCACGGCACTGAGTTGCAACACGAGACGCCTTTCATGTGCAACGGAGTGGACGCTGAAGATCAGGTCGTTTCGCTCAGCTAGCAGCTCTTGTGCTCACGGATCAGCTGTTGGGAAGTTCTTTATTGTACTGTTATTCAAACATTAGCGGCATTTTGGGGTGAACATGAGTTGCAACAATACGGATCCTGTGCTCTAATTGTAAGACAAGTGTTTCCACGTTTTTGTTCATTCTGTCCTTTCCGCACGGAGATCTCTGGAATGGAATTCTGTACATTGGTATTGAACGCTATGTAATATGCAGTAGCCTAAAACATGCCTCTCAAAAAGAATTGGAAACACTTGTTGATGGTCGAAAGCACGTGGAAGCCCGAACGAGCATTGCAGGGCGTATTTTGCACGGTGAAAATGCCCTGCAATGACCAACAGCCGAATTGCTGCAAATTACTGATGAGCTCGGGGCAAATCTGAACTGATCTTCTCGCTTTCATTTATTAAGTAAAAGTGAGAACTGATTTCATAACCTTCATTCATAGAGTAAAATGTGGTTTTGTATATTGAGAACCGAGAACCCATGAAATTCGGTCCGTAGGTACACCTCCAGTTTTTGTTTATTTCCCCAAGTATCTTTCTTCTATTCATTAGTGTGATATGCTTAACCTTGTACTTACTGTGTCCCTTGAAAACATTTACTTGTATTAGGGTGAGCATTGTAAACGAATGTGTGTTAGTGATGTACTAATTACGATGAGCTTGAGTCATCAATTCATTTCTTATTTGCTTTATTACCAGTTATGCTTGCTGGTAGTAATGTTCTCATTTGTTTTATTCAGGCATTTGTTGCACATCTTCAGAAGGTTCTTCAGTTCGTTCTATTATACATATGATGTGAACAGCTCAGATCAAAAAGAACCGCTCAGACCCAGACGTCATAGTCATATCGAATATTCAGTTCACCATATCCAGGTGGGTGCTGTGCTTTCGTACTTTCTTTGTTTCTTTCATTATTTGATTATTGTAATACGGTTCAAACAAAAACACATTTACTGTTCATCGTTTTGAATGAGTTTATGTATGTGTTTCACCTAAGAAATATTTTCCATATGCAGTAGAAACTCTCTGGAGTACATTTTTATTAAGTAAACAATATCGTGTTTTGACTTATTCGTTTTATTTTCCTTTTCATAAACTTCATTTTTTTAAATGTTCATTTCAGGGCATCTTTGCAGTTTTTTGGTTACCACTAACGGAGCGGGAAAGAAAACATCGGATGGGTTGGTTCTTGCTCATTTGTTTTGCTTTTTATCATCTTTTCTATGAAATAACATAATTTATCCTATCAAAAATAAATATTTGCATTGACGAGCAAGTTGTGCGCTAATTGTACCTGAGGAAAATGTTTTCTTTGGAAAAGAAGCCCTTGGCATGTTTTCATTAGTTAAGCCTTGTATGCAACATGCTATTAACTGTATGTCATCTATTTGTTACAATGCGAGTAATAGTCGGTGCCCTAATTGTAAGAGCAACTGTTTCCACTAATTTTCGCTTGCTTTCCATACCGTTTGAATAGAGGCAGGAAAACTTGCTGGTTTTTCACGGTAAGATGGAGCCCGAACAAAGCACTGATGGGCACGTTTTATGAAGAAAGCATGTGTCATTGTTACGAACAGCGAATTGCTGTAAGCTCGGGGCGATCGAGATAACGAAGATAGACGCAAACTCAGTCAAACAGAACAAATAATAGAAAAAACTTTTCTTTATTCTCATTCAGATCAGTCAACCAAGCCGAATCAACTGCGGAGAAGAAAATGACATCTGTTGGAACTGTGAGAAATAGCTGTCTTGGACGAAGTGTTTTGTTGGTTCTGGACGGAGGACACCTGTTGGCTGTGGACGAAGAAGTGGTGGACGTTCGTCTTTTGCGAGAACATACGACGGTAGGTATCATTGACGATCCTCGCTTCATCAACGCCCATAAGGAAGAGGACGTTATAACAAGTATGGTCTACCGGAATACCCGTTTGTGTGCAACTTTTAGCAAGGCCTGCAAGCATCGAGTGAAGAAGGAAACCGAAAATTGTTGAATAAATGCAACTCCTGAAGCCCGATTTCAATTATTTCCATATATGCATTTGTGCCGGTATTTTCCTGTCTGGAAACCCCGTTTTTTATCAGAGTGACAATCTTACAATCACTAACTTTCAAGATCAAAAATATCACAATGTATCATATCGTAAGAATCAACAAACATTCAACCACTACCGGATGGCATTGGTCCTTTTTGTAAGTTGGCTTACCCCTTGAACACATGCTATTCAATGATTTGTGGTGTGGTGGTGAGCATGGGCGGAATACGGTAGTGTTTTTGGAGGCTTGCCAAGTTTTTGAGCGAAACAAGTGTGGGTACTTGTTGCATTGCTTATTAGCATCTTACTTGTTACTCATTTTCCCTTTTGCACTGAAAATGTTTTTGTTCAGGATAATTTGGCCACTCTCTCTCGACTACGACGAAATCTTCTACGACAGACGTTTTTTGGTAAGTGTGCTGTGTTTATGTTTCATGAATTCTTGGTTTCTTTGAAAGCATGTGGTGTTTGCTGCATACCAGAAAACAGTAAGACATTGGAAGATTCTGTTTTGTTCCTTACAACCAAGGACGAATAACCGTTTACCTGGTTTTACTATATTTGGCTAAGATTGTTGATTTCAGAAGGTTGAGTCGCTGTTCGGACTGTTGGTGGAATCGAGTGACTGCTACACGGAAGCAGTAAAGAAACTTCTGTTGGTGGGTACTTTTATGAGTGGCTATTAATGTCCTTTCAAAATAATTGCTCTGTTGTTGCCCTTTTACTGGGTTTATTTTCAACCGTAGTTCTAAAGATGTCCACAATTTTTGTTCTGAAGCATTTCACGCAATGCAAAGACAATTGAGACGAAAGTTTTGGAAAAGTTCGGACCCGTCCAAAGTTTGACTCTTTCTCTTCCATGTTTGTTCTTAATTTTTAAGCGTCGATGTTGAAAACTGTGTTACAGGTGAGGTACCCTGCGATGGAATCTTTGGTAAACGATATGCTGACTACGAACGTACGACGCGCTGCTCACTCGACAGTTGAATCTACGTGTAAGTTCGCTGTTTTGTTCTTAAGCATGGCTTACTCTTGTTGTTTGGGACAATACCACAAGTTCTCACTGTTCTCGCATAGCTTCAACAAGATATTTTAGCTCGTAGGTTTGTGTTTTTACTCTAGCCGAACAGAAGAATACGGGTAGCAGGCTGCCCACCAATAAAAAATTGTTTTAGAACACAAAGTTTTTCTGGCAAAGCAATGAATTCGTTTTCCCATAATGTGGTTTTCTATTTCTTACAATGCCACACAGTAGGTGCTCATCGACAAAAGAATTTCACCATGTGCAATTTGTTGTATGATTAATCACCGTCAAATATTCTGCACAATGCCAAAGTTAACCATTCTTTGTACCTGTGAGTTCACATTGAACGTGCAAATTTTTATGTGTCATATTTCAGGCTTTCTTTAACGTCTCATAAATCTGAACGAACAAGTTTTTGCACCTCTGCGGCCGTGATTCTTGCATGTAAACGGCCGCAACTTGTCTGCAACATTTCGGGAACGATTACGTATGTACATTCAATACCCAAAATTTCTTGATTAGTAATGTTGTCACTGCAAAAAATAGCAAAAAAATCTCTTTGTTTTTCTCTTATTTGTTTTAAATATTTTTCTTCGGCAACCTATGGAATTGTTTCTTCTAGGTATTTGAACGGCGTTGACGTGCAACACGACGCATTTCATGTGGAAAGGACGCCGAACACGCGACTCGCTCATCTGGTTGCTCTAGCACGAAGGGATCGCTTGTTGGGAAGTTCTTCATCGTACTGTTACTTAAACATTAGCCATACGGATCCCGTGCTCTAATTGTAAGACAAGTGTTTCCACGTTTTTGTGCTGCATTCTATCCTTTCCCCCACTGAGATCTCTGGAATGGAATTCTGGACACTTGTATTGGACGTTATGCAATATGTAGTAGCCTAAAAATGCCTCTCCAATAGAATTGGGAAACACTTGTTGATGGTCGAAAGCACGTGGAAGCCCGAACGAGCATTGTAGGGCATATTTTGCACAATGAAAATGCCCTGCAATGACCAACAGCCGAATTGCTGTCGATTACTGATGAGCTCTGGGCAAATTAGAACTCATTTTTATCACTTTCATTCATCTTCTGCTTTTTTTCCCAGTAGCGTTTCCTTGGAGTTATTTTTTTCTATTTGGGTTTTCGTTTGTTTTCTTCAGGATGGCATGTTCGTACTGCATATGACGTGAACCGCCCGGATCAAGAAGAACCGCCCAGATTGAGATGTCATGGTCATGTCAACAAAACGCTCAATTCTCTATATCAAGGTGGGTTATGTTTTCATATTTTTTTTTGTTTTCTTTCTTTTGCTTATTGCAACATGACAAAACCACGAATATATTAACTGTTCACAGTTTGGATGAGTTGTCCAATGTTCTTCGTTACTTTACCGAAACTCAAATTTTCGAATCACATATTCCGCTCCATAAAACCTGTGTTTCAAACAAATAGTTAATACTTTTTACTATGCTACCTTTTGGGTAAGAACTATAAACATGAGAATGAGAATATTTTTTTTTCTGTTTTACCTGGTGCGATTTATCATTTACACATTCCATGTGCAGCAGGAACCCTGGTCCACATTTTCATTAAGCCAACAGTACCATGTTTAGGCTTGGCTGTTTTATATTTCTTTCAAAAGCTTCATTTTTCTTAAGCGTTCATTTCAGGGCATCTGTGGATTGCAGTTTCTTGTGTGACTAACTAACGGAGTGACAATGAAAACATCGGATCGGTTGGTTTTTTGCGCATTAATTTTGTTATTCATCATATTTTTTTTATAAGACAACATAACTTATCCTTTTAAAAATAAAATGTGCATTTTGGAAGGAAAAAGATTTGCATTGACCATGAAATTGTGAACCGATTGTACCTGAAGGAAATGTTTTCTGTGGGAAAGAAGAACTTAGCATTTATTTCATTAGTTCAGCCTTGTATGCAATATACTATTAACCATAAACCATATATTAGCTACAATATGTAATTAATAGTCGGTGCCCTAATTGTAAGAGCAAGTGTTTTTTTTAAATTTCTGACCAAATATCTTAGATAGAAGTGCAAAAAACCTGCTGGTTCTAGACAATACGCTGATGCATTCTCAGTTAAACAGGAAGAATAACATAAATCTTTTCTTCTTTTCTCCCTTTCAGATCAGTCAACCGAGCTGAATCAACCGCCGTGGAGTAACAATTGGCATCTGGTGGAACTGGAGGATGTTTGTCTTGGAAGGAGAAGTGGTGGAAGCTCGTTTTTTGGGGGAATGCACAACCACAGATACCAACGACAATCCTCGCATCACGAAGAGGAAAAGGTACGTATGAAATAGTTTGTACTCATAATCATCGACATTTTGTTCCGTTGCTTCTTGTAAGACTCTCTCTTTCACTCTCTTTTTCTTTCTTTCATGTACCAGAAGATCACATCCACTTTCTTATTAGTACATGATGTGACACAGAAAACCAACGGAACAACGAAACTTGCTATTTACAATATATTTACTATGTGCAGTACTAGTTACACTAATTAGATTATTAACATTAGCAACTTATAACAAAACAACAACAGCAACAACTTAAGTAGCGTAACAATAACGATCATGATTGTACTATTCACATATATACATGAAACTATGTACAGAATCGATTAACTTTACATAACTATATACATTAGCCTTCTCATTATGATTAATAGGAACACCGAGAAAGACAACAACGAAAACAATGACTAATCTCTGTCTTCTATTTAGTATTAGGAGTGGAGGCACCATTGGAAGTGGCACGTGTTCTCGACGCGGCTTGCGTTTTTCCACTATTTACAACATACATGTTCAATATTATGTACATATTTCAGCTATTTACATTACCTAAGCTATTTACAGTTTCAATAACAAAAACAACAACAAAACAGCAACAACGACTGAAATAACAAGGAAAGAACGAACTAAACGCTTACTGTTCAGGGAGGATTTGAGCGGAGGTACCATTGCAAGTGAAACGAATTCTCGACGCGGCTTGCGTGCAATCGCATCGTGGTTGCGGTCGGCATGGACGCGTGGATGGCGCGAGTCGCCATTTCTCTCAGCGATGGCACGTTTCCGAAAAACGTGGACCAGTGCTCGCTCCGCTCACCGCTCGTCTGCACGAGCACCTCGCCGTTGCCGATCGACCGAACCTTCTCGAACTCGCTCAGGCCGTTCAAGAGTTTGAACGGAGTGGCGGCCCATTGAGAGCTGAGGAGA
Organism: Koerneria luziae; assembly: GCA_014805365.1. NCBI lineage: Eukaryota > Metazoa > Nematoda > Chromadorea > Rhabditida > Neodiplogasteridae > Koerneria > Koerneria luziae. The sequence goes on from JACMIJ010001005.1 coordinate 8,907, forward strand.
TCGTACACGTATACTTCATCGCTCTCTTCAGCTAAGTACAGAACCCGCTCGCGGAGGACAGTGTACGGCGCGAGGTTTCGCCCCGACTTCGCCACCTCGCCAAAGTTCTCGAGTTGCTTCAGCTTCCGCTCAGCGAACTCCCAAATATGCAGTTGGACGGACGCATCTCGTGGTGCTCGTCCGAGGAACAGCGGAGCGCCCGCGTGCCATCCGAGATGCTGGAAGCGGGCGGCCGGCGGATAGAACTGGCCGTGCTCCGCCGTCACTTCGTTCGACTTGTCCGCGATGTCGAAGAGCTCGTGATGCCGCTTATCGTTGGTCAGCAACACCCGCGTACTCGAGGAGCCGATGCGCTGGCAGGCGACGATTCGGTGTCGGGCCAGCATCGAGAGGTCGGCGAGCGAGTGGAAGTGGATGTCGTCCAACGACTCACTTATGGTTACCTTATAGACGTGTGAGTCGGTGAATCCGATTGCCGTCCGGTCCCCGATGAACTCGAGCAGGCGGAGGTGCTTGAATTCGATGTCCGGAGGGCAGACGATATGGGGACGGGCGTAGTCGTTCCGCGCCTTGACGAACACCTAGAACATATAATATCTACTGTGTGAGCAACCACAATTATTGCAACATCCTGTAAAATGTTTCTAGGGAGATTTGGGGCGCCGCCAAAAAGAAAAACCGCCTGAATGAGAACCTTCGGGCAAAGGATAATCAAATTAGCGAGCATTCTTCTAGGGTTCTCATTCAGGCGGTTCTTATATTGGGCAGCGCCAGATTTAGACCTCCTGAGGTATTTCCAGTACACAATTTTGACATCCTGTACGCTAGTCACAAGTCAGGAATATGTCTGACCTTCAGGATGGTGCCGTAGAGGGGAGCGGTAGCTGCGACGAGCAGATAGTGTTCGTTGCCGATCACCTCCTGGTCCAGCAGCGGGTATCGCACCGTCCTATTGCCATCGGCGGGGAACACCGTCTTCGTGTCGGAATACCGCATTGCGGCGGACGCCATCCCTGAAGCAGCACACATGGATACACAACACGGACAATGACATCATGCGATACGTTAATGCCATGGTGGCCGTACAGACAAACTTAACGCCGTTACAACATGCTTTTCGTCTTGTGAAACGACATTAGGTATTGAAATGTTAATAGTTTAGATAATTTTTGTAATAGGAAAGATGCCTAACAACAAGATTTGATTATTCAGTTCAATGCGTGTGCATAACGATGTCAGGTATGCCAATTGTATGTATGTAGGCATAACACGAACAACAATGTAATTTTGAAATATATTAGTGAAAGTATGTTAAATAAAGTGTCCGAACATTGTGCACGTCTCTTTTGGACTTACTCTTTGCTGTATTAGCTAAGCGTGGGCACATATGAACATTGTTACCTACTAACGATATTACATTTAACGTACCACAGGTGACGAGAGATGACGAAGAAGAAGACTGCGGTGGCCCGGGACAGAAGCGACTGTAGGCACGCTAAACAACGACCAATACACGATCGAGATGGTGATCACCCAACCCTGTTACAATGTCTTATGTGGTGTCGAACTCTGTATTCCATTGTTCATGCGTAAAGACCAATGCATATACAGTGTCCCCAAACAATATTACGTTTAACGTACCCGAGGGTACGAATGGAGGACGCGCAGAGTACACGGTGCGAGACGGAATCAACCGTACGGATCCTAAAAACGGAAGGTCTTCATTATGTGTATCTGTGTGTTGCAATAATTGTGTGCAATATGTTTGTCAAGGAAAAAAGTATTTGTACTACGGTGCCAACATTAGACAAGCACCTTTTGTGATCCATGATTTGGAGTACGTTTGAGAGTTGCTGGTGCTTAGTGAAGCTACTAATTCGTTCTATGTAGGATTTCTCTGGTGTGCCTCCAGGCTCATGATGGCTGGAGACACCGATCCCGTAAAATGAACGGGAATGATGGGAGACAAGTGCAAGGTTTGTATTCATGTTACATTGTACGGTTGTCTTCAAATCAATTTATTCATCAAGGGACATTTGGAGAATCACAGCTCATCGGGGCAACACTACTCACCAGTTTTACCATAAATTTAGTAACATTTGTCAATATTCACACAATTTAATCATTGTAACAAAGATAGTAAAAGCAAATAAACAAAACATCGTGAGAAAGAAAAATTCCATCGATTCTGCCAATTGATTACTACCGCAACGCGTGCCGCAGCGCACCATGCACGGCACGGTACCCATTCTTACAGTAATTGTCCTGATTTGATATTTAAACATTTCTTTTGTTCATGTTACTGATGAGAATTTTCTTAACAGTAAAAACACACTTTATTCTTGCTCTCCAAACTGTTTTCGGGGTGGTCTCGATGCGCATTTGTCGGTCTTCCGCTTCCGCACAGCATGTTACGACCGCCGGTCTAAGCTTGTCCATTGCAAGGAAAATATAACTTGAATAACTTCCTTAACACTGCATTTTATTTTTTTATTTGTCTTTTATATTTTTTGTCATATTTTTCTGGGTGAGGCAATTCAAACTAAAAATTTATAGAGTAATATTCACGAAATGCAACTGTTTTGGTTTACGCAGCTACAGTAATACAATAGTGGCGATCATGCATGCCTGTGAAACGCTGTGTCCGGCCGGTTTGTAGCAAGACTTTTGCCTGAAAAAAAAGAGCCGCATAAAGGCCTATGGTCATGATGTACTCTTAGTGTACTGTAGTTGCATAAGCGCGAATGTCACCAGGGCTGGGATTACTTATTTTTTTGCATGTTTTGTGACATTTTAGTACAGGAGAGGATTCTCTGGTTTTTTCTGTTCGGATTTCCCGTTTTTTTTGTAGTTTTTGCGCAAAATTATTTTGGGCGAAAACGATTTCTTTGTCCCTTCCTTGTTTGCTATTGAGGAATATTGAGGATTCACTGTCCAACACTCCAACAGTTTGTTTCTCCTTTTGTTGTGGCTGAAGTGCGCGAGCTTTGATAACTCTGGAGACAATTCGGCCGCTGCTGCCTCTGGCATTCCTCGATCGAGGCTGTTACAACTAGACATAGCATGGCCTCTCTCCTTTTTTGTGTTAGTTGGTCAGGTGGCAGAGGCTGAAAAGACCCTCACTCTCGCTCTCACACGGTCACACTCACACTCACGCTTGCTCTCACTCCCACTGTCACCCTCACCCTCTTACACTCTCACACTCACTCCCACTGATACCCTCACCCTCTCACACTCTCACACTCACTCCTCACTCAACCCTCACTCTTACATTCTTCCCTCACTCCTAACTCAATGACTCGTCCCTCACCCTCACACTCGCTCTTATCTCATCCTCAACATTCACACTCCCACACATTTCCCTCATTCTCACTCTCACACTCTTCCCTCATTACTCACTCTTAGACTCGTCCCTCACTCTCATACTGTCACACTCACTCTCACTCCCACACTCTCACACTCACCCCTAACTCTCACTCTCATTCGTCATCTAAAAACATGCTCAACACTGATGACGAATAGCTCTAGCCTTATGATTCCTTTTTCCATCATAAATTGCAAGAAACAACAGTTTCCCCAAAAGCGGAAATGTGATGTTCCGAAGGAGCGGAACGAAGAAAGGCGCCGAGTCGGTCTGTTACCCCGGGTCGGCCAGCCGCCAATGTCTCCACCATTCAGTTCCATTCATCCGGTGGTATTCTTTGTTTCGCGCCGGTTAGACGACGGCTTGCACTTTGAAATGCCTTGTCTAACATAGGGAATCGACTCCCCGGATGCATATCAGCCAAAGATATTCCTGACTTGTGACTAAGGTTCAGGATGTTGAAAATTTTTCACTGGAAACACACCAGAAGGTCCAAATTTTCATGGAAATATTTCACAGGATGTGCAAGCAACTGAGATTAGTCAGAGTGGGGTTAAAACGTGAGCCAGAGCAAGTCTTATGCCTGATGTTTTACCTACCCTATGAGATGGTGAACGGGTGTTCAAAAGGTAAACGAGGGAAACCATATGGATGTTGCTTAGCCATACAGAGACTTTGTTGCATTCACGTGTGTGAAATCCATTCCATTTGGCAACAGAGTATGTGATAGTTCAAAAAACCCTAAAAGCTTGGGTTATAAACACCATAGGTAGGGCTTATGCAGGGAAAACGGGACTCGGAACACTGCCCATGCTTGGGCATGAAGAGATTTCATACACATTTGTGGCTTGTGATGAGGTGCCAAGTTATCGAACCAGCCAGATTCTTTTAAATGTTTTACCACTCGTCGATTCCTTACAGTGAACTACAATACGTTGAGGGCAACCGAATGTATTTTTTTAAAAAATGTTCATTCGCTACGCTACAATTTCGCTTCCTTTTTTTCAGCATTTTTGCGCCAAAAGTCGAAGGCAAAAGCTAAAGTTTCCACAAATTACTGCACTTGGGAACTTTCTATCATCTTCGTTCTCGAAACAGAACTCCAATGGCAAAACGTTTCAAATGATATTTTACAATATCACTGATATGCCAAAAAATGGCCTAGAAACTCAAAATGCTATACGTGATAGAGGAAACGATACCCGTGATCTGTTTCTGAAGGATATTATTCAGCATACCACGCGAATCGGATCCGTGTTAAATCGCACTTTACGCTCCAACGTCGGCCATTCTGGGTGGTCCTCCATTGACTGAATGAAACAGCGATTAGAATACCAACACCATTGTGCGAAGAAGGAGGAGAAACGAAAAAAACAACATTCGCATTACATGGACATGTAAAACTCTATCCACAAAGTGCATGATACAAACATTGCGCAGGCCCTACCATATGGAGGACCTTCGAAAGCACAACAGCACACAGAATTACCTTTCCATCCAACAATAAACAGCGTAAGAATATAACAGTTCCACCGGATGTACATTCACATGGATCAGCATACGTCGCTGTGAGTTTGCTCCAAACATGTTGCTAACTTGTGACAGATGTGCAGGATGCACTGGAAACACTCCAATTGGCCCAAATTTCAATAGAAACATTTCTTGGAATGTTAAAATAACTGTAATCGGTTACAGTGTGGATATTACATATAAATTAACTGCGTTGTACCTCTTACGTTGTCTTGTGACTAACGCATAGGATACTGAAACTTGCGTACGGCAAACACTCCAGGAGTACCAAATTTCCATGAAGCATTTCACAGGATGTTCAAGTAACTGCAATTGATCACACTGTGGATATCATGTGGCCCCTCGCACTTCTATCACCTTGTTGTTTCGCGTTTTCACTTCCCCAGACGATTGTCGGCTCCTCCTTTCTGCCAATTAGCCC
>JACMIJ010001006.1:0-14207 GCA_014805365.1 Koerneria luziae
ATCGGTTCATATATGAGATATCTTCAAACGGTTTTCGGTTTTGACAATGCCAACGTCTTGGCTATAACCCATAACAGCACCAATTTCTAGTTCCTATTTTCGTCTGCTACGTCCATCACAGAGCCGTTCTTACAGAAATCGCGTCTTAAACACTCAAGCACAATTCAAGCTTGTTTGAGGCTCATTATGCTCTGAGGAGTACCAAACCTTGATGTGACAGATTCCAACACAGCATTCGTACAACGGATCGCGATTGTCGAACGGAATCTCAGGTACGGACAATATTCGCATTTTCAATCAATCACATCCTGAGTCTGAAGGCACAATATGTACACATGTAGAAGCAGCGCAACTTCCGCCGGTCTTAAACTCCCATATCAAAGTGAGGGTCCCACAACGACCGGAAATTAGCATAGCTAAGACTTTCCCATGTTTGTAAAGCCGGCTGGCATATGTCATAAGCACGAACTGTTGAAAGTGGATCTCGAATTTCAAATGTAGCAGCTAGATAACAATAGACTAGAATTGGGAAATCTGGAACAGGTAAAAGACAACAAACATTTACGGTGAATTCTGTAGGGGATGGCTGCTTCTTCTCAGTCAAATCACTTTGTGCTCGTAACGTATTGTTGACGAGGGATCTGTTTTTCGAACATTCAATAGGAAATAATAACAAAATTAAAGGAAAGGAAAGAAAGAATATAGAGAAAATAAAAGAGGAATCGAATGGCGGCGACAAGTACATGAACAGAGACACAGGTGTGCGGGGATTAGCGCACTGGCTTGCGATAACGCGTTACGCGCACATGTGCGCGCGTTCCTGCCATCGAAGTCTGGTGCCTTGCTCACAGTCAGATAAAAATTAGCCTCAAATTTTGAGTGTCATAAACACTCTTTAGTGCTTGAGTGTTTTAAACACTCATTTTCTCAACCTTATGATTTCATCCACCCACAAAGACATCATTTTTAGACAGCATCGCCCGCTCCAGCAGCGCTTCTTCGGCCTCAACATCAACGAGCGCTTCGCCAGATAACAGCAGCCGCCTCTCCAATGTGGACGTCTCCACCTCATCCTCTTCACTCATCGACGTGGACGATGAGTTGGCCGAGGTCGCCAACACCTCCTGCATGTCCTTTCAAGAGCATGATGCGATAATGGGCAATGTCGTCGGGGAAATGTTCGCGCGAATGATCACCGCGGCACTGATCCGGGCCGCACCGCAGATCATTGGTCTGACGGAGCTGCGCGCCGTCCTCGGCTTTGCGCCCCCTACGGCCTGGACAAACTACACCTACGATGCGCATCGTGCAGAGAAGCTCGCAGCCGCCTCCACCGTCGAGGAATACTCCGAACTGAAGGAACCGCGCTTCCGTGATCTCGCTCTTGGCAACTACGTCTTTCTGGAGCAAAACTTCCCTCCCGTTATCGCGCTTTTGGACAAGCGCTTCCCGGCCATTCAGAAGTATTTTAGGCGCAAGCTCGAGGACACTTTTCATCTTCATACAGAAGGAAAAATAGACCGAAAAACTGTCGATCGTTTGATTGATGAGTACAGAAACACCATTTTTCCCAAAGTGGAAAATGCGGTTACGGAAATGTATGACAGATTTCTCTTAAGACGGTGCACTGAGCGCCAGTAGAACATTGTGTGGAATGTGTTCTTTAAATTGAAATATCTATTGCAATATTTGGTTTACAAAGTCTCTTTTGTGCCTAATAAATGTGTTGAATTTAAACTGCGGTGGAACCGACTTGTTGTCTAGGCCATGAAACCTCGACGACCATGAAACCTCGAAGGGGGACTTGGACACTCCCCCTTAATCGAGGATTTGGGGCGTGGTCCTCGATAAAAGGGGGATAGGTCAAATTGGGTTATGAATAGAAGTGTTTGTCTTTTTAAAGGGTCTCGGAAACCGTCAGTTTACCGAGGAATTAGCTTATGTGTATTCCGTGAACACAAAAGTGACGGGTCCATAAAACACTCGATATGAACACATTCTTTGTGAATGAAATGACGGTTTCCGGCCTCCTTTAAGTCGACGGAGTTTTCTCGTTCCAATGTGTACACAAGTTACAATTCCGGCGTTTATCAAGCGTCAAAGATGACAACTTCAACAGCCGTGTCACGGAGATGGGAGATGTCGATGGAGAATTTCGACTTTACATCACGTATTCCATTGAACAAGAATCGACGATATTCGGGTGTTAGGAGTAGCGTCGTCAGTGAGTGCGTGGTCGAGTGCAGTAGGATGAGTTCAACGGAAAGCAGAAATAGCTCTAAATTATAAAGTAATACTACTGTAACACAGCGTTTATAAAGGAGGCCGAAAACCGTCATTTCATGAAATGACGGAAAATGCGTTCATAACGCTTTATTTACCCGTCACTTTTGTGTTCAGTGAACACACATAAGCAAATGCTTTGGTGAACTGACGGTTTCCGGCCCCTTTAAAAGAAGCCGATATAGTAACTTCATTTGCATACTTGGACAACGATCTCGAGATATTCAATAGAACGACAGTGATATAGGCATTTCCGGACCGGCGCTATTGGGTTCTATGTAATATATAATAGGGGATTTGACTCGTTGTATACAAGGATCCAACTGTCGAAATGTACCGAAATTTTGCTGCGAAGCTACATATGTCTGCGAAAGATTTTGACGCTTTATGTTATTGGACAGAAGAAGCCTAACAATAAGATGCGTTCATCAGCGACAGTCGGATATTTCTATGGTACGGAGTCAGTCAAGTATGCCAATAGTACATACACATACAATTGGAATCCTCAACTCGATTTTGCGCGAGTATCTCACTGTCCAAATGTAATGACATGTTATTATTATTAAGGTTCTCCCCCCACAACATTTTTTTTACTAGAAAATTATTCGACTTGTTAATCAAGAAATTGTTTATGCTTCATACGACGTTGTGTACCTGTATTTTCCGTACTGTTTGTGATTAGAGAAATTATTGCCCACATTGGACCAGCAAGGAAGAGAAACGGTACTGCAGTCTGAAACAATCGCATAACTTTAACGTAGTTTAAAAAATCGTATACCTCACGCTAACATTACTGTAGCAGCACTCGGAAAATTTTACGAACGCAAGTGCACATTTGATTACGAACCGACTGCCACCAAACACTGGTTATACATACTATTGGCTTACCTGACTCCGTTCTGTACAAATATCCGACTGTCGCTTTATGATGTAATCTTATTGTTAGGTTTCTTACCAATTACCCAAATTTGATAAAGAATCCAAATTTTTAGCAACTCTATGCCGTTTCACAACCTTGTGAACTTGCTGTAAACAACGAAAAGTTTGAATACACATACAAAATTGATAATGTAGCAACAGTCGGATATTTGTATGGAACGTAGTCAAGTATTCCAATAGTATGTAGCAACATTGCATGTCTTAGTTATCGGATAATTTCGTGAGATTTACATATTACACACATTTCTACATATTATATATTATATTGTATATTATTACATTATTATTTTACATTATTATTTACATATTACTTATACCTGTACGATCAAGACCTTCGTCATCACTTTATGGTGCTGCTTCATCTTCGCCGACATACGATTTTTGACGGAATTGAGCGAGTGAAAGATGTGCCAGGTGATCAGTGCAAGCACGATCACGCCGGCCACGCCAATATACGCGACGAAAAGGATGATCACCGACGTCACCGAGCCGAGCGCCGTCTGGTAGCAGCAGTAGCCGGCCGACTCGGCAATCTGCGCGCTCGTCCATGTCTACAACAAACACAGACACTATTTTCGACCTTATTTTCTTTCAAGGTTCCGGTTCCGACAGTTGGCAATTACCGCACACGGCGTTTTCAGTCTATTGTTTTCGCGCCATATCCTCTCTTATGTATATCCTCATATCCCCTCTGTTCTTTTGAATATACATTTGTCTAAATATGCATTTAAAGTTACTATATCGGCGGCTGTGCACAGGCAAAAAAAGAACCACTACTTCCTTGGCCATCCCCTCATCGAAGTCGGCGTCTTGCCCTCAAGCACATCCAGGAAATGCCTATTATATCTGCTTCGTTCATTTGAAAGCCTCTCATATAATACACTGTGACCAATCACAGTCATTGCAACATCATGTGAAATGTGTTTCTAAGGAAATTTAGACCTCCAGGAGTGCTACCAGTACACAATTTTCGACATTTTGCACATTAGTCAGGAATTTGTTTGACACTTAGTCCAAACACCGCAAATCCATACCGCTTGCATGACACGCAGTGCATCCGAAGGCGCCAGTGGTGAGCAAACCCCTAATACATTGGCAGTAATAAATGTACCAGTAATAACGACAAGGAAGCGATGATTTGCCGTCAAGGAATGTGAAAAGCGGATTCCCGGCGGTTGAATCGCCTAAAATGAGCGGTTTAATGCCCGATTTCGGATAATTACAGCATCGATCAAAAGTTTGTATCCTTTCGATTTTTTTTTTGTTTTCTTAATTTCAACCGAATATGTTATGCTGGCAGTGGTCGGCCTGAATAACATATATCCGAGTTTGGCTATGAATGAGATGACCATCACATCGCCTGAAAAGTCATTCACTGTACGCCACGGCACAACCACACTGGAAGAAGAAACGAGGAGCTACCCGAAAGCGGTGTAACGAAGTCGTGAAGGCACAATTGCACAGAATGGGCATGTGTAGTGCATCGGTACGCCGCGCGCACCCGTGGAGACAAATGTGGTCGAGCCCGATCTGGATGGTCGTCGTGGAAAGAATCGCAATGGAACGTGAAACGTCGAAAGGAATCGTTCGTGGAGAATGATGCTCAGAAGATGCGCCATTTGAAACATCTACACCGGCCGAATAAGTCAAAGGGGACCGGAAACCGCCAGTTCACCGAGGAATGTTGCTTATGCGTATTCCCTGAACACAAAAGTGGCGGGTCTATGAAACACTCGTTATGAACACATTTTTTGGCGAATGAAATGACGGTTTCCGGCCTCCTTCAAGTCAAATCAAGCAGTGGTCGGCTAAAGGTGAGCACATGCGTAAGTGTTTTAATTTTTTTAGGTTTTTGTTGTTGTGTGTGTCCGTAGACCAGCAGAAGCAACGTGCTGTGCTCAACAGCGGATGGCGCAAATCGGAAATACAAAGTTTAAAAAACAAACAAAAAACGTACCCAATGCCGATAGAGAAAGCATGCCGCTATTCCGATAACCGACGATCCTATGAGGAAAAATGTGATCCCCTAAAAAACGCTTTAATACTACTCACCTTCCTGACGCTTGTTTTGAATTCATATATTTACCCAATTGTCGCTATAAACCCTCATTTGCAAGTCTTTTGTAGCAAAATTTGAATACGTTAGCAAATTTGTGTAATGGGGAAGAACCATAACAACAAGATTTGACAGTACAACGACCGGGCATGGTATGCAGGTGCATACGATCACAAAACTGCTTCACATATACCGAAGACTAAGAATTGTAACGTACTATCTGAATACAATTTGAGAGTCCGAAAATTGTATACGCAATGCCCGAGCTGTAGAAACACGGCGCTGGCAAAAGTGCAATCGGTTGGAAAAAAATTCCGACAAATAAATCTCCGACACAACCAACAGCCTGAAAGAGCAATCGGATCGGACAAATATACTCACAATCAGATTAAAAATAGTATCAAATAACCCTCACTGTGACGTGAGTATTTAAAACACTCATTTTTTCAACGTCTACTCAGAATTGGTGAACAAAATAAACCTCAATAATGCTTTTTTTCTTCAGCGTTAAGTATCGTAATGTTGCGTTTTGTACTTCCGTTAAGAAAATGGGTGTCATAGACAAATCAAACACTATGTAGTGTTTAAAACACTCAAACTTAGAGCCGTATTTTTCCTTGAGCATGCACGTAAGAAAGGTTATCTCATGGCCTTGATCTCTGCACAATGAACCCCATAGCCTCTTACAATTTGGGGGAAAATGAATTTTGGCACGGTGCCAGGTAGAGTAACCTTTATTGTGTGTCACAAATGTTCTTATTTCATATCTTTCTTATGGACGGTTGGCTATTGCATGGAAGTGTTACTTTGAGTTCTTTGACATATTCGCTTCACGATACAAAAATTTTAAAGGTTTTAAAAATAATTGCTTATAATACATATGTATATAAATAAGCACAAAGAATAAAACTCACGATCATCGCAATCAAATACGACGAATACAGGCGCGATCGGCGCGTTGCGGACATGCAGATGACGTAGATTGTGAATGGATTGACGACCAGCGAAATCCCGCATGTCACATAATGAACATAACTGTACACTGCCACTAATCCAGAGAACATGCAGCTGCTCTTCGAGAGAACACTAGGCTACGTACCTGCTGCAAAGTTGTTACTCATAGAAAGAAAAAGATGCCTCTAAACTTTGAGTGTTTTGAAGGTGCCGCCTAATATAAGGACCGCCTGAATAAGAACCCTAGAACAATGCTCGATAATTTAATTATCCGTTGTCCGAGGTTTCTTATCCAGGCGGTACTTGTTCTTGCCGGCGCCGTTTTGAACACTCGTTAGTGTTGGCGTGTTTATGGCACTCGTTTTCTCAGTAGGATTACGATTTACTTATTGTTAGCACTGAAGAAAACGAGCGTTTTAAACACTTCAGCACTAGTGAGGCTTCTTGTTCTCTTATTGTGAGGTAGACGATGGTTGCGAGTTGAACAATATTTAGTCAGCAGGTGGTCTACAACACAAGCTGCAACCTACGAGCTCTAGGAATGTCGGCACTACCAATGCGTCAGCACTGCCAATGCGCCTTCATTCACTAATGGTGCTCACAAACAACTTATTGTATAGCGCGTTTCTAATTGTTAGCGTACAAGAGAAATAAAATAAGAGAGAGTGATAACACAAACGCGCAAAACAATACCAGAGGTTTATCCACGTCTAGTGTTACAGTGTGCTTTGTGTTATAGATTTAAAAAGAAAATAGTGTTTTAGAAGATTTACCCGGAGCTATCGGGTGAATTTGTAGATGACCAAGCATAGTTGTACGTATACATAGTGAAAAGCACTAGAAAACGGAATCAATTTCACACCGAAACATCTGCCAAATACCACGCCTGCGTTCCATCAGGCTAGTATACTTTGAATTTTGCACGGAAATCCAGTAAAACACTCAAACCGACTAATCTCATGTAAATAAAAAGAAGAAAACGATAGAAGAGAGAAGCGATAGTTGATGAGAGAACGATAGAGACGATGAGCTTTGGGCCACAGATAGGCCCAGGCTCGGAGATTCGAAAGCTCGCCCAGATCCCCTTGTAGTGGTGTACAAGGGGACGCCACGCGGTCAAAGTCGTTTATTCTTACGAATAGTGAAGATATGTTGTGAAGGGGACGTTAAAAGTGAGATGGTTATTGGATTATATAAATGACGACGCAATTTTGTGTAATCAAGAATGGAATTCTTGACACTCACTCACTCACTCTTAAAGAAGGAGTGAACGCACTTTTTTCTTACTATGCCCGAGTCTTATGTTTGTTGTGAAACGCGAATAAATAGGGCATAGTTACATGCTATTTTTTGACGATTTTCTGTCTTTCTAGTATCACAAAACACTCAATTGGCATTTATAACACTAAACAAGCTACAGAAGTGTCAACCACACTCAGGGCAAGCTATGGTCAACGGGGACATAGTACTTTAAAAAGTGAGTTTACACCTTCTTTAACAATAAGTAACTTTACCTTCTACATACTTAACTTATTCTTATTTAACTTTATTATTAATGCAAGTAATCGTAACTTTATAAGTTGAAATGTTTGCGTATCGTATGATTCTCCATTCCGTTGCTGCAAAAGTCGATGAACACCCAAGGGAACTTCTTTACAGATTATAACTACATAACATCGGCCAAACTACTACTATTGCTTTGTTTGGCCAACGTAGGGGCGTTGTTGTAACACGAAAACGTATCCACGGCGGAAAACAGCTTTATCCATAACATTTTCATTTGGACAAACAAGCAAATCCTAATGATACGAGTTTCGCGATCGTAACTTTGAGACGAGCGGTTATGAGAGGATACGATAAGACGACCAAGGGCTTGCCCATTGGAGTCACATCGTGATTCGGTAGCCAACATCTTCCGCAACACCTTTGAAGATGACAACTGACACCGAAGAAATCATGCCAATCACGTCATGACAATGATACGAGCAGTTTCTCTCTCTCTCCTCTATACAACCACGGTGGAGTTGAAGTTCATTCTTACGTGTTCTCGGCTGGCCTGAAAAGTCAATGAAATCGATCGATATTTGTTTCCCAAAAAGAACAATAGCTTTATTTTACGCCAAATTTTCATTAGCTTGCGGATGATTTAAATTTCTCATACTGTTGGAACAACTAACTTTATTCTGTATAAATATCCGGACACAATTTTTTTTTAAATTCAATTTTTGACAATTCTGCGTTTTTTTTTTTTCATGAGCTTAGCTGGAAAAAAATGAAATAGGTTAGCAAATTTGAACAGTCGGATATTTGTGCAGAACGGAGCCAGAAATTACAATGGTGCGTCAAAACCGCTTCGAAGACCTAGACGGAATTACCAACAATAAGCATGTGCTAGTTTTGCGATACCCTATCATGATCTTCTTCTTAGAATCGCAAACATTGTCTTATTCTTTGCGACACCCTAACATTGTCTTATTGTTAGGACATGTACCTCCCTCGTCATGTCCGTGGTTGTGCTGATCTTCTTCGCTGATCGCCTTTTAATGACCCGGTCCGAAATGTACTTCCGGTATTCCGGAGTGAGTGTGAGAGTGGCGATCGAATGTGCCGTAGCATGCAAAGAGAATATTTCGATGCACAGCAAGAACACTTCTAAAGCATGTCATGATGACAACGTGTACTGTTGGCATACTTTACTCCGTTCTGTACAAATATCCGACTGTCGCTATCTAGTCAGTTTTGGTAGTGTATTCAAACTGTTCACAGTTCATTACAGTTTCAAGGATTAGGATTGGGAAAAATTTCAACACTTGCAAATTTGTGTAATTGGAAAGAATCCTAACAATAAGATTTGATTATACAGCGACAGTCGGATATTTGTACAGAACGGAATCAGGTATGAAAACAATATGTTGAAATGAGACAAATTAGCGGAATTTGAATTCCTTACGTGGGTTCTGCACGGAAGCGAATATCATATACATAATAACGATCAAAGGAATTCCCAGAAACGAGATCGGTATTACTGTCTGAAACCTTTTGTCATTCTTAGGCTCTAAGTTCTTTCTACATACTCATTGTCAGAGAGAAAATATAATAAAGGCCTCAAATGAATAGCTAACAAGAAGTCTCAAATAAGTCTCGAAACCTCATAGAAGCCTAAATAGTGCTGGAGCGTTTACAACACACATTTTCTACAGTTTCAAACATTTCGTAAGCCTATTGAGCAAAATGTTGTCATAAACACACTCCAGCACTAATGAGTATTTAAAACACTCAAAATTTGAGGCTTTGTGAGTATGCCCGACCTGGATGATCAGCACTCTGGTCATCGTTTTATGGTATCGCTTGGTTTTCGCCGACATTGTGTTGTGCAGCGAGTTGATGCTGTAGTAGATGTGCGTAACGAGTGCTGCGACGAGCGCAATGATCGCGATTTCCGCCGTGAGAACCGTTAAGACAGCAATGACGATCGGCGAGTTTGGCGCGGCGCCATAGCAGCAGTAGCCGACCGCGGCGGTTATTTGCGAGTCCGAAAAGAACTGAAAGCATGTCGTACATAATTCAACACCCAAACACCTTTTTATGCGTTTTTGTGCATGGCGTTTGAATATTAAAAGGACAAATGCAAACTCTATTCGTCGGGGAGAATGTGGAAAGTTACATGATAGGGTATTTGCTACATGAACAGGGCAATTGCACACGTTTTTGAGTGTAAAATAACATTGCTGGATATTAATCATATCACTGATCTAAATAAAGAGTGAACAAACACATAAGAGACGATAAACTGCAGCAGATCTAACAATAAGATTTGCCGGGACAGTCCCATAAGCGCACAAGCTTATCTTTTTCAAATTGTAATAGCAAGTGAAGCTCGGTTATCTATGCAAAAAATTAACGCTGTATATCGGCAGAAACAACATGCTGTGAATAGCAGAATGTTTGCTCCAAACATGATACCGTTGCCATCTTCTGTTGTGCAGCCTGCGCATCGAGTGGAGCAATGAGTAGGCAGACGAGAACGAAGAAGAACAGAACATAGATGAATCCAACAATAACATGATTCGATGTAAGGGAATGTTTGAACGACGTAGTTGGAAGTTGTACCGCCTTCAAGCAACGATATGGCAACAACAACTGTTTTTTGTACGTTTTTTAGAACACAAAATAATATCAAACATATTATTGTTTTACAAAGTAAAAACAAAGTCGGCAAGAAACTTACCCAATGGCGGTAGAGAAAACACGCTACAATTGTCGGAATACCTCCACCGGCAAAGAAAAAGAATATGCTCTAAAGGGATATTGTCGAGGAAGCAAAACACCCTTGCCTTTTCTTTGGGCACCGCCCAATATAAGAACTGCCTGAATAAGAACCCTAGAACAATGCTCGCTAATTGGATTATCCTTTGTCCGAAGGTTTTATTCAGGCGGTTCTTATTCCTTTCTTGTGTATAGTAGATCAAATAGGCTTACAAACTGTATACAATTGGAGAGTTGAAACCACTTATAGAGAAGTCCGATGCTGTACAAACACGATGAGGGAAAGAGAACCAGCGGCTGGAAGAACAAGTCGAGGAAGATGTCGCCAGTGCAACCCATGGCCTGAATCTTTTACTAAAGTGCATTAATGAAATGTACACGACTATTGCCATCATACATGTGCTAAAATCTTATTGTTATGTTTCTTCTTTAATCGAAATTTGTTAGTACATATGTGTAAATTATGAACAAAATGAAAAACTGCAATACTTACAACAATAAACAACAAATACGACGAGTACAACGGTGACTTGTGTCGTTTCATAGAGACACCGATAACATAGAAGGCAAAGGCGTTTACAGAAATCGAGACCACACACGTCGCATAGTGCACGTAGGCGTAGACGGTAAGCAGTGTCTCATCTTCCATTTGACGTTGTCAAAGTATCACAGCATGGTCAACATTGCAAAGATAACATGTTATTTCATAGGCATACTGTATCTAATATGCTCACATGAACCTCACTCTCTGAAACGAACAAAAATGCAAATTTAGGAACCGAAGCTAAACTGGCTTGCTATGGTGCGAGAAAACAGTTAGATTAGCTAGGTAAAATGGGCAGCAAGACCCCGATCTCTTGTTGTTAGTAAATTTAAGTGTTATCTTATTGCTAAACGAAAACGGCGGAAAGTTCAAATTTTCTCTTTTATGAGAAAAAGCAGATTATTTGTCGGTTGCCACCGACCTCTGCATTCAAAGGCCATTCTTCCACCTCGGTCGGAAATTGCACCTGTTTGGAGTTTTTTTGCATGAGCCAAATGCACACATATTTGTAGATCAACTATAAGAGTTCATCGTATTCAAAAATGACGCAAGATTGTAGTGTATCACTATGAAAACTTTGGGAGGATTTTGGTAAATCTTCTAACAATAAGTTACTAAGGTTGATACCTGTTTATTTGTGTCCCGTTCCTACTTACAAGTTCTGCAGCTTACAAATAGTACAAAACATGCATAACACATACAAAAGTAAAGGTACACATTCTATGCACTAATTTTTGTCTTTTAAATTACCTATCTTTCGTGCGGTCGCTTTTCTCCTGCCGTCTCACCAGATCAAAATGGATGATCATCTACGAACCATTGCTACGCTCAAAGAAGAGATCGAAGCGAAGAACAGCCTGATAAACTCTCTCACCGCCTCCGTGCAACATCTAACCGCCGCTCTATCGACTGCACTTCAAACCAATGCGCACAACAACTCGCAACCCGCCATCACACCACCAACGTCGCAACGTAGCGGACAACTCGTCATCTCGGGCGTCCCTTTCTCCTCGGAGGAAGAAGATGCCTCGATTGTCCGTGACATCGCCAGCTCGGATGCCAAGTTTTTTCGCCCACAGAAAGACGGCTCCAAGACACCACACATCGTCGTCGAATTCAAGAACAGCAAAGAGAAGATCGAAGCGCTAAGATCGTTCAAACAAGTTTCCGCGAAACGGTCTCTGCCGGTGACCGCTCGATGTCGACAGAATTTTACGAAGGAACAGAATGTGCAGAACCGACAAGCGTGGAAGACCGTCATCGAGCTGAACGACAAAGCCAAGAAGAGATTGTATTCAGTCCGGAATGTGGCCGACATCATTCTACTGAAGACGCCCGGCGAATGGGAAGTCCACGAACGCCCGCATCTCACCGCACCAACACCGGAACACGTGACACAACGAAGCCGAAAGCCATCCGCTGTTGCCTGTTAAATGCGAGGTCCGTAGGTTCACATAGTCGCCTTTCCCAATTAGAATCTCTCTCTTTTCAACACAACATATCTGTCTTCTTAATCACAGAATCATGGCTTTCTCCTAACGTTTCTTCTTCTATCCTATCTTTGAACAATAGATACACTGTATACCGTCGAGATCGTTCTGATCGAGGTGGTGGCGTTGCAATTCTCGTTTTGTCATCCATTAAATCATATTTTGTTTCTTCTGATTCCACGTTTGAATGCCTTTGTATTGCCATTGTCTGCCAACCGCATCCTATTCACATTGTCGTTGCGTATCACCCATCTCACAACACTTCTCCCACTTCTTTCTGTACAGCTCTTTCAAACATTCCCTTTACTTCATCGAATATTATTTATGCAGGTGACTTTAATTGCCCGCACATTAATTGGTCAACTTATCCACCATTCAGTTCATGCTCTACTTGTTCAACACTCGTTAATTTCTCTGCCTCAAATGGTCTTATACAATATGTCCGTCAACCCACTCGTCATCATAATATCCTTGATTTAGTATTCTCTTCTAATCCTCATCTTATTTCTAATATATCTGTTGCAGACCCATTTTCTGATCATAATATTGTCTTATACACCCTTCATCTCCACCCAACTATGATTGTCAAACCACCCCATCTTTCATATCGTACCGCCGACTATCCCCTTATCAACTCTATACTCGCTTCTACTGACTGGTTTCAACTATTTCATTCCTGCACCTCTGTGCAATCCATGTATAACATTTTCCTCTCTACTATTCACAATATCATATCTTCACACATTCCCACCATCATTTTCCGCCCTAAATACTATCCACCATTCATCTTGCACCTTTCGCGGCAAAAGCTTCGTTGCTGGCGCCAAGAAGGGAACTCCGCTAGATATCGCACATTGTGTACTCGTTGGTCTGATGCCATTACTCGTTATATTTATTCTCGCGAATTTCGCATTGCCTCCTCTCCAAACCCGCGTCTTTTCCACTGTTTCGTAAGGAGTCGTTCGCAGACGAGAGAAGAGATTCCTCCTTTGAGGAATGCCGGTGGAGACTTACTCTCGGCCGATTCCGACAAGGCGGAAATCCTCTTACAACATTTCGACTCTGTTTTCACTAGGGACGATGGGAATTTGCCACCGTTTCCTGTGAGAACAGGGGAGAAACTCTCGGCTGTTGACGTCTCTCCCTGGATAGTGGAGAAAGCCCTCTCATCTCTTCCCCTTAAACTCTCCACTACTCCAGATTCCATCCCCAGTTACTTCCTACATAAATGCAGTACTTCTCTTGCTTTGCCATTATCACTTATATTCACTCGTTCTCTGTCAACCGGCGATCTTCCTTGCGAATGGAAAACGGCCCTAGTCGTGTCCATCTTCAAGAAAGAAGACCGGGCCATTCCATCCAACTACCGGCCCATCTCGTTGACTAGCTCTGTTTGCAAGTCCCTTGAACGCATTATCTTGTACAATTTTAATATCTTCCTCTTTAATAACCATCTCCTTTCTCCTTCCCAATTCGGTTTCCGCCCTCGCCTCTCTACTCTTGCTCAGTTGTTCTCCTACAATTACCAACTTCAGGTTTTCCACTCCCACCGCACCCCTGTTGATACTGCTTATATAGACTTTTCTAAAGCGTTTGACAGTATTTCTCATGTCAAGCTTCTCCACAAATTATCATCATATGGCATATCTGGTACTCTTCACTCATGGTTATCATC
>JACMIJ010001007.1:0-14204 GCA_014805365.1 Koerneria luziae
GCCCTATTTATTCGTGTTTCACAACAAACATAAGACTCGGGCATAGTAAGAAAAAAGTGAGTTCACTCCTTCTTTAAGGATTCATAGACAGTGCTCTTATATAATAATAGTAATTTCTAGAAAACATAAATATGTTCAATTACTTATCGTTGAAGATTTACTTTTGAGTTGCCTGCAATTTTAAGGGTTTTATTCATTGCAGAGTGATGCAATCTTAGAAACCCTCATTTTTAAATTGCGTGTAGCTTATTGTTAGTATATTTAACAAGGGAGAAAACGAGGATTGTAAGCACTAGTTTCATCATCTCTTTCAGGCTCTTCTTGAGTATTACTATTCTCTGACAATGATTGCATTCACCCCATTTCCATGTGCACCTCAGTACAATACCATTTCAGCTGTACATTTCCTACGAGACGAACACGCTGTTCTATTCGCATCCCGAATGGGATAATGGAGGTACGCGTGTACGTACATAATAAACGTGTTATCGACCTGCAACATTTGTGTTCAAGAAACATATTTTAAACAATTTGTTTAGGAGAGCTCACTCTTTCCCCTTCTGATTTATTATTGACATTACAACAGTGTAAAAAGCAGTGTCTACTTGTTTACTATTGGAATACTTGACTCCGTTCTGCACAACTATCCGACTGTTGATTTATGGTCAATTTTTGTAAGCCTATTTAAATTGTTCGCAGTTCATAACAGGTTTAAAACTAGAGAAACGGCATAGGACTGCGAAAAAATTGACTGCTTTAGCAAATTTGCGCTTTCGGTAAGTAACCTAACAATAAGATACGATCATGCAGCGCACAGAACGAAGCCAAGTAAGCTGATAGTGCATTGTCTGTCTATTAGCACGAACATGAATATGATACACGAGTGTATATTGCCTAAAGTCGAGCACTACTTTTACACCTGACTCCGTTTTGTACAAATAACCGACTGTCACAAAACTTATTGTTAGGTTTCTTTTCAATTACATGCCAGCAGTACCTTTGCTGTAGGTTGTAAAGAGATGAACATTAGTAAACAAAGTATAACTAAACATGTAGTGCTAATGATATACCTGTCTTCGTTGTGTACAAATATCCGACCGACAGTCGCTAAATATCCATATCTCATTGTTATGAGAACCATAGATAGTATATGTTTACTTTGCCAGATGCGGACAGTCGAAGCTGGATCTGGCAGACATGCAACGAGTTCGGTTTCTACATGAGCACGGACGGAGGGTCATCCATTTTCGGTGCAACCAATCCGAACAAGTTCGTCTCTCGAAAACAAATTGATTAACCTTATTGTTAGGGTGTAAAGCAAAGTAAAAGTAAAGTTCTCCCGAATCAATGCCTTATAGCCTGCGGGACGGTAACCGAGGGAGCCGGGCCGCTGTTAGTACATACTGTCTATCTTTAATGCTGTTGCGAAAACACAGCTTCCCAACGAGATACCACAGAAACCCTTTGCTATCATATAGCGATTTCTACGCTTTCTACTTTCAGCTAATTGTAAGTGATTTCTTTTGACGGTGTGCATTATTAAACCAGAAGAGTTGACAAGCAAATTGTGCACAGGGTAAGAATGCCTTAACAATAAGAAGTACATAATCAAAGCATGGTACACAAATAAGTGTTCCAAGAGACTTATGTGAAGCCTATTACCATAACAGTCATGGTAGTAAAGTAGAACAACTTTTTGTTTTCGAAACCTTAAGACGATTCATTCAACTTCGCTGGCCAATATCTTTTGAGAACTTGATAGAGAGTATCGTTCTACTCTTGTAGGGTGGCAAAGAACTAACAATGAAGTAAGTATTAGTAAGTATTGTTCTTAGTAAGGGAATAAGTATTGTTGTACTCCTATTCTTAGTACAAGAAATATTAAGTATTATAAATTTTAATTAATTATTAATATCTTATAAGATAATAATATTATTATTATATTAACGCATGATCGACATACGATCGCGCAGCGTTCAAACGGGCATAGTTTCGCCTCCCCGAAGGGAACCACAAAAATTCGTCATGAGCATCAACCGGTAGCACCGGCAACAAGTGCCGCCCATCATGCGATGGGGCTACCAAACGGGGAATCCAACCAGCAACAGCTCTCTAGTCACAGAAGGAACAAGGTGGAACACACTGACAAATCCACCCTGTAACTTCCACATCGAGAGAGCATTAGCCAGGTGTTGGGGAAGTGGAGGAAAGTGGAGGAAGGGGCAAATCTGGAAAAAAGGATAGGTGGGAGGATGAGGGGTGGTCAGAACAGCCAAGTGAGGAGTCACTTGGTCGTCACATGCAGCCCATACAAGTGGCAACGCTGCTTGTGGAAGGGTCTAGGACAGGAGAAGGTAGAATGGTAGGCCTAGAGCCAGTCCGACGCAAGTCCGACCGACGAAGCCAACATCCGGACACTCCGAGTCGCTTTGGTCACCGTGCCGACGCTCTCGTGCCACACACAAAGTGTGTAGAGAGCTCCGTCACAGCAACCGTCCGCTGACACCGTGTCCGAACGAAGCTCCGCCCAGTCGAACCACGCCAGACGGAGTAGACGATCCAGAAGACGACGTAGCGACGATCCACCAGTAGAAGACGACGAACACCACCAGAACGACCAACATCAGAGCGCAGGAGACACGACACATTGAATACTGATTGAACTGACCAAACTTGCTCCTTTTATACTCCTTTTTGGCGCCCAAAATGGAGGCGGGGCGAAGAGATGTAGCGCCAAAAAGTTGGCGCCCAAATGCGGGAGGAGGAATGTGAAGTGCCAGAGGGAGCTACGTGCTCTAAGGAAATGCACAGGATGGAATCGATGGCACTTGGCACTGTGCCAAGTGCGCATTATGAGTCGCTTGATCAGAGATCACATTATGAACAGGAAGCTGATTTTGAGCTGAGCCAGCGTCATTTTGAAGACTTGTACAATAACAAACAAGTTTTTATGAGCAGTTCTTTCAACCATGGTGCAGGAAGAGTTAAAAGTTCGAATCACCCAAAATCTCGGATGATTCGTG
The DNA here is from genome assembly GCA_014805365.1 of Koerneria luziae. Lineage (NCBI taxonomy): Eukaryota > Metazoa > Nematoda > Chromadorea > Rhabditida > Neodiplogasteridae > Koerneria > Koerneria luziae. The sequence continues at coordinate 3,024 of JACMIJ010001007.1, forward strand.
AAAAATTTAGAAAGATAACATTTTTGGCTTTTTGGAACAACCCAAACGAAAAATTCAAGAAACAAAAAAAGATTAGATCATATTATTATATGGTACATGGATAAAACATGTAATATAAGTAATATGTTAAAAGCAAAAGTTAAGTTCTATAATACATAACATTTTCAGTATGAATGATATTACTAATTGTAAGATTATGAAGTAGAAATTGTGCTTCTCCAGTGTGAACCTGAATATGTGCCACGATCTGTTCGGAACTACTCCGGACCAGCTCCGCCTCTCCGTCGAAGCGACCAATCAGCGATACGGTGGACGGAAATATTATACGGTACTTTCCATACGGTCTACTCTACTATTATATCTTGTAGTCTTAAAATCTTTCACTGTCATGGTATCGGCTTTGGGTTACATGACTTCAAATTCACTGTTCCTCATAAACTGCCACTCTAGCCGTGTGCTACAGTGGGTGTTCCAGAGGATGCTAGGGTGTCGCGTAAGGTGTTAGGGTGTTCCAGAGGATGCTAGGCTGTTGCGTAAGGTGTTAGGGTTTTCCAGAGGGTGTCATAATGTTGCGTATGGTGTAAGAGTGTTACGGAGGGTGCCATGGTGTTGCGTAGAGTGCATGGGTGTTACAGAGGGTGCTACGGTGGACTTGGAACAGTCTACTGGGTTTTCAGGATAAGGCGTTAATCCCATCAAAACTGGAGATACCAACCCCGTATGATAAACGGTATTATTCGCTTCTGACTCCGCTCTGAACAAATATCCGACTGTCGTTATGTATTTAACTTTGTAAGCCTATTCCGTTCTTTTACAGTTCAGCGCAGTCTACAAGCAAGAGTTTTAATATAATACTTTGGCAAAATTAAGTAATTGGAAAGATACCTAACAATAAGATTTGATCAGACGGTGACAGTCAGATATTTGTACATAACGGATTCAGGTAAGCTAATAGTAATGGTGCAAGGAAGAAGATGATATCGGTTTAGGGGTACGGTGCATGACAGCCATGGCAATTCAGCCATTAGCCGTCCCATTGCTGCCATCTCTCTTGCCCAGAGTCAAGTGCAAAATGAGAGGACCTCACACCAAGCAGAACGCATCATTCATGCTTCACCGAAGCAGCATATGTTAATGAAGATAAGCAAAAACACTCCATCCATGCAAATTGTTTCATAAATACAGCTGTTCATGACTTATTACGACTAGAGTCTTTTCAACTTAACTCGTTAACTCATTAACTCAGGGCACCAACGTGGTGATGACGCATGGCGACTACGATCCGTGGCGGCCTCTGGAGACTCTTCCGTCGGCTGATCCAACAGCCGTATCGCATCTCATTGACTGTAAGATATTCGGGTTTCTTATATCATATTGAGATAGTAGAACTTCTACAGATCTCTACTTTGCATACACCTTTTGTTCTTTTGTCGTTTATAGTCGTATGCAAATGAGGTACTGTAGACCGGCGGAGTGACAATTGTTGGCAGTGTTTTTGAACTGCTAATGTAAATATACGCCAACTAACTGCAGCAAATTCATTAACTCGGATACATGCGCGCTACTAATTGTAAGATGAATGAAATGTGATGTGTTAGGGTGTTCGAACGGTTGACAGAGTGTTGCATATGGTATAAAGTTACATAGCGTGTTATATTGATAGAGGGTGTCAGATTATTGCGTAGGGTGTTACAGTATGCAAACAGCTAATATGACTCATAATCTAGGTATATGCTTTTCAACTTATACTAAGTCATTACAAATATTGTTTAGGGGGTATGTTAGTTTTTGACATACCTTTACCAAGGTCCCTTGACAATACACTTACAATTAGATGGCACGGCTTGTATCTCGCGCTTGCAGACAGACAGCACGGTATTCCAAAGAAATATCTTCGCTTCCGTTGGAATTATGCTATAGAAAAAATCTGTATAATGTATGTAACATTGTAGATGGCACGCACTGCTCGGATCTGTTCCCCGCCGACGGCAATTCCGATGTCCAGGCTGCACAGAACGTCATCATCATGAACGTCGGCAGATGGTTGAACGAACCAGCAAAGATCGCCAGACGTGAGATTTTAAGGATATCTGCCAACTAACAATAAGTTTACCACAATAGACTCTTCCATACAGAATATAAGAGGGTGGAATTAGACTTTTCTGTCTCTTGATCTTTGTGTACTCTTCTTACAATTAACTGACTGTCAGACCTACGTAGAGTCTATCAATACCAAAAGGCAAAGTGACGTACACACAGAGAAAAATGGCTGAATAAATGACTGCGAAACGCTGTAAGCCATTATATGGCTTACATTTAAGCCATTATATGACTTATTCCGCAGCAAAATAAGTCATATATTGGCTTAAATTTAAGCCATATAATGGCTTACAGCGTTTCGCAGTCATTTTATTTAGTCATTTTTCTCTGTGTGTAGAGTCGGTTAATACCGAAACGTGTTAATCTATCTAATTCTATTAAACCCTCTATGTATAAACGTTTCATTTCCATAAGCCAAAAGCAATATCAGGAAAACGCATTCATTCAGAAACAATCCAAGACAACACTGGAAGTCGCCCGCAGGCAGCGTACTCGTACATTCCTTCGACGATAACCGTGGAGCAGACGGCATACGAACCATCACCGGTAAGTCACACGTATTGTGCTTCATGAAATTGTTATACCAAATCTTTTCACTGGAGCCGAAATCAATTAGACACGTAAAAATCCAGTTTCCCGTTTCACCCACAGAAAAGAAGCTGTAAACAAGCCCTGTGTTTTCCTCAAAGTCAACTTTTTCATCATAAACGCCCCAGCACTAGATGAGTCTTTAGATCACTCACTTTGAGACTTATTTTTTCACATTTTTACCGTTCCATTTTCAGCCTCGTGACTACTCCTTGAATCGTGTTCGAAACCCCTTCACCGGCCGTTACAGTCATGGTCTTCTTCACCCACCTCCACGAGACGTATGACAAACAAACAAAAAGTTGCAACACTATTCGTCATTTGTTCCAATGAAATAAAACGTTCGCCTTTCGCCTGTCTCGGTAGTAAGCCTTAGGTGAACTTTCACAGTGACTTTCTTCTTACAAGTTACAAAAATTGTACATACCATTGGAATCAGCGTGAAAAACCGCACAAGTGACCAAGTCCTGGCGCTGAAGTGCGAGGACGAGGTCTGACCGTTTCCTTGTAAGTAACTGTAAAAGGTCACAGTAAACAGAAGAACTCGCTACTGCGGCTGGCAACTGTAGTTCCATCGGCTGATGTTATTCTATTTTCACTCAAAACTCCATTACTCGTCAGGGTACGCAAGACTTCGTGCCTGTTCAACAGGGCTGGATCCAACAACCGGTGAATCATTTCAATCCGGTCGATCGAAGAACCTTCCAGCAAAAGTTCTATGTGAATACCAAATTCACAAAACCGAATGGACCAAATTTCCTGATGATTGGCGGTATGTTTCGTAGCAAACGAAATCCGTGAACGTTCTTACAAAATACCATTATTACTATTATTCATGTCTAAGAAGAAAAATAAAAGTGAAAAAGCTTCTCCCGAATCAAGACCTAATCGTCTGCAGTTATGTCTAACAATAAGATAAAATACAACTGGAAACTTATTTTACAAACAAAAAGACATTCATTGTCAGTGTTAGTGCATAGACCGTCTAAACAATTACCCCTCCGTTTCACAATTAGCTAATTTAGTTGACTTCTCCAAACTTTTTGCTCGGCCCTCGTTTATAATGTTTATACGCATTTCATAGAAGTTCTCGTATTGTTAGGGTATAATAGGTTACAGTATACTCAACCATTTTTAATATGTAAATATGAATATATGAAACACACAGAAAAATAAGCCTCAAATCTTGAGTGTTTTATATACACCTTGCAATCAGTATTTGAGTGTTTATAACACTCATTTCGCTATAGGATCACGTGCACTATACTTTTCTCTGTAGCGTATTTGTTCAGGTGAAAGTCCTGACAGCGAGACATGGGTGAGCAGTGACACCCTAACATGGATGCGAGTGGCCAAGCAGTTCGGAGCCACCATCTATCATCTCGAACACCGCTTCTACGGAGAGAGCAAAACCGGGTTTGTTCAGAATAACATGCACAGTACATATACAATAGTGCAAAAACATCTCAATGAGTATCGTGACACTGTAGCCATGTATTGTAGCTGGTAGCTACCAGGTACTTACAATCTTTCTGTTTATAGTGCTAACAAAAAGAAAGCAAAACGCATAGGTTACTTTCTAACAATAAGAGTGCAATTGTATTTCCAATGACCGAGTGTTCCTCCGCAAAGGAAAGGCAAAATCTCCCGTATTCAAGGAATTTCGCCTTGCCTTTCTTGGATATTAACGTGCCGGGGATCAGACCCGGGTTTTCTGTATAGTGTACAGCGCCTTCTGCCACTACACCACTTCGCCCTCTTCTGCCACTTCCGCATCTCCTCACCTAACAATAAGCCATGTTTCCAGAACGAACGATCTCGTCCTGCTGACCAGCTCGCAGATGCTCTACGATGTGGCCAATTTCATCAACACGACCAAGAGCTGGGCAAATGCAACCGGGCCCTGGATCACGTTTGGCGGATCGTATTCAGGTGTGCATGTCGCAACTCGCGACTATAAAGTTTCACAGAAGTATCTTCAAACATGATTTTGTTCGTAGTTACTTGTAAGTGTTATAATGGAAAAAAAATTATTTTCCGAAATGACATTTTCGGTTCCCCCCACAATGATCCATAGCTTTAAGGACTATTCCAGTATAACAGGTAAGAAATAGTACAGGCGACGCCCACTGTGATGCCCATAGCTCACTCTTCCAGCACTCTCGGTGTAGCTGTACCATGAAAAGCAAATTGGCCTATCTTTATTCAAATTCCAAGGCATTTTGGCTTTTGGCCCGACTCACATTTGATTTGATAAAACAGTAAGTGCACGATCAGCACATTCAACTGTATCGTGATCATGCAGGATTATCCCATTACTTTTACCGTGCAATTAGTCTCTTACACTCATTCAACAAATGTCTTTTTCGATCCCGTTTGAGCACAATGCGCTTTCCAGGTTCACTGTCCGTCTGGGCTCGAGAGTGGTTCCCGGAGCTGATCACGGGAGCCGTGGGCAGTTCGAGTCCCGTCGAGTCGAAGCTCGATTTTCTCGGTAATGGTTTAAAAAATGAAAAAAAATAATTGGCATATGATTGTAAAAAATACAGTTCTCCCGAACCATGGTCCTTATAGCCTGCGGCTAGTTCCGAGGGTGCCATTGTAAGACATGTATCATAAGTCCGAAGTTCCTACCATTTCGTCAGACCGATTATTTTCCGTGAAGTTTTCAATATTAATTGCGGATCCCGGAAGGATGCATTTGATCTGAGCCAATTGTAGAATACCTCGACTATCTTCCATGAATTTCTCACACACTCTACGTTTGCTAACAATAAGCAAATTGCGAAGCCGGCTGAGAGGAAAAGCAGAAATGCTACTCTAACAATAAGATTTTTTTACGATATTAGATTTGTAACACAAATTATTGCAAACTAATAACAAGTAAGATCTTTTCATATTTCAGAAAACCTTCTGGTAGTCGAGAAATCGATCCGTGAGATCAGTCCATCGTGTGCGAATCGCACCGAGGAAGCGTTCCTCGAGCTGCGCACGCTCGCGTCAACACCCGAAGGACGTCAACGAATCTCGCAGTTGTTCAGGTATTCGTGCAAACACTGCAAGAAAACGGTCTTGGCGCGAATACAAATGTGCCAGCTCTGCTCGTTCTTTTTCTACCCCCTAGAGCTGCCTTGTGACTAGTGTCAGTGAAAGTATGGTCCCAACGCGCTGAAGCAACAATGTTTTTGCTAGGTAAGTGTAGTTTTGTATTTGTGGTGAAACACGAATAGAATGGCTATACTCATATGATGTTTATTTGACGATCTTGCCCATTTTTTTGGTCTTTCAAACTTTATACAACTCCCAATTGGTGCTTATTTCACATAAAGGCTTACAAAAGTATCGACCACGACAGGGTAAGTTCTGGTCTCTTAATAGTCTTTTAAAAATGAGCTCCTTCTTGAAGTTCTGCAGCAAATCTTGCAGTTGTCCGGTAGGTTGCTTCACCACACGAATGGAAGTGTTGCTGTTGCGCCATTATATCTAAAGGAGAGCATTGAAACACAAGAACGATTGTAGTCCTCATTGGTATTCCTGCGGTTACATACATCAACATGTAGTCGTACTAACAATAAGCATTCACTTGCTAACAACAGTAGTAGTACGCTCCTCTCTTCCCAGTTAGTAACTTTTTAATAGCAAAAGGTTATTGAAAAAAACTGACAGGAAATAGTAAGGTTTGCTATCGAGGCAGGCGTGCTGTGTCCTTCATACCTTGCCCTGTTGAAAAATATAACGGCACTTTGCGAAAAAAAACGGCTATTAGAGTTCCTACATTTTTCTAAGCAAAATTGGTTTTAGTAAAACTAATTGTAAGACTTTCAAAATAGAGCATTTCTGTCCTGACTTTTACTTTCTATTACTTTTTTTCTTTACAATATATGTAGTTCCATGTGTATTAGTGCTATGCTTTATATTCATGCTTAATAAATATCTTACATTATTACTTTATTATTTTACTTCTTCAGACTGTACCCGGCCTGGAGTACCTCCACACTGGTTGCTGAATCCGACTTTCACCAAGTGTTCTCGACGCTGTACGGAGAGTTCCAGGGTATCGTACAATACAGCCAAGTGAACAATGATGCGGTGAGCGATATGATTTAAGTGCCGCCCAATATAAGAACAGCCGACATAAGAACCGCCTGGATAAGAACACTAGAACAATGGAACGCGATACTTGCTAATTTGTTCATCCTTTGTCCGAGAGTTCTTATTCAGACTGTTCTTATCTCTTCTACTCTTATTATTGGCGGCGCTATGATTTGCACAAACTCTAATTTGCGATATCATTGTCGTAGCTATCAGACATTTTGCTAAAAGCTTATTGCTAAAACAGAGAAATTGCTGTTTTTGCCAGCAACGGCTCTATTCACTAAATGAAAGCTTCGGTGTAGTCCAGCACTTTTCTCTGTGGAATAGTGCCACAATGTGATCTAACGATGAACTACTCTTGCAACATATCCCACCCGGCTTTAGGGCAAGAACACGATCGATCAGTTGTGTTCGTACATGACCGCGGACAAGGAGGCGATTCTGGCACTCGTTGATGTGCACAACTGGCACAGCGGCTCCTCCTCCACTCTGAACAACAATGCGACCGAGACACTCGAGGAGCTCAAGAAGATGGTCTTCGCTATCGGTATGTGCACTGACTGAACACACCTCATATACTGTTGGAATACACCTCATACTTGCTTTTCTCTCTTATTGTTATGTTTAATTACTTAATTTACTTAAACTATTTCCTTTGTATTATATCATTTCTACATATCTGACTGCGTTCCGCACAAATATCCGACTGTCACTATGCATTTAATCTTGTAAGCGTATTCAAATTTTCCATAGTTCATGTCATGTTCACAAACTCGTCAAACTGCTTACAGTTGCGAAAAATTTCTATCCGTTAGCAAATTTTTGTAATTGGAAAGAAACCTAACAATAAGATATGGTTACAAAGTGGCAGTCGGTTATTTGTACAGAACGGAGCCAGGTATGCCAATAGTACACAGTTGAGAGATATCATTGCCTAAAGGGGCCGGAAACCGTGAACCGTTGGAGGCTAAATGCACCATTTCCTTATATGTACAGTTGCCCCCGCAATGATATGAACTGGGATATGTTAGTTGTTCATGGTAGTGTAGTCTTTTTTTGCTAACAAGCACTTTTCTGTTTCCCTAATTGTTCTTTTTCAGAAGAGGACACTTACACTCCTGATCAACTCGCAGGTATCGCACTTATTGTTTATGCTTGTTACTGCAAAAAAACTTGTTGTTAGGACAAGCGATACAATTCTCGCAGCACAAAAATTTTTTGCGCAATATATTCTGCCGGTTACCATACCCATTTGCATTTGCTCATAAGAGCTTTGAAAACGTAGAAATACACAAATCTAAAACTGTCGGAAGAGCTACTGGCTCAAAATGCTGGGTTTGGCCAAATCATTTGTGTCTTACCGTACTTTGCAGATGTTCTTTGGAGCTGGCAGATCTGCAATGAATTTGGGCAGTTTCCGAGTACGGATAACGGCAGGAGCATGTTCGGGTTACTGACGCCTGTCAAGTAAGAGAATCTCTGTTATCGCTCTTATTGTTAGCCATAGCCGTGAGTCTTTCACTCAAAGAAAAAATAAGTCATAACTGAGCATGAATAATGCTTGAGTGTTTAAAATACTCGTTTTCTGCCGTGTTCAGAATTTCGTAATCCTACTGAGAAAATGAGTGTTTTAAACACTCAAGCACTAATTGTAACACTAATTGTAAGGAGTGTTTAAAACACTCACACTAATCGTTACGCATGCATAATCCCGTTCAGCTACTTTGTCCGTATGTGTGAGGTACTCTTCCACATCGACGTGAACAAGGTGTCAGCTGGTATCGAGAATACGCTGCAACAGTATGGAGGCCGGCGGAACTTTAAGGTACTTGAACTTCAATGCCACAGAATCCTGTCGCCGGATTACAGTACCTCAATAGCTTACAACTACAATGAATTCATCCATTATCATAGTGGTACCTGCAAATTGTAGCTATCTACGTAGACCAGCAAACGTTTCCTAGTCTTTACGCAAAATGGAAACACTTATTTCACTTTATTACTTTTCACGAAAAGTAATCAGTCTGGAAAAGTTGGGTACTCCGTGCATAAAATCCCCACAAGTTCTTCATGCCCTTGTTGAGACTCTCGCAGGCTATGAGGCCTAGATAAGGGGTCTTTTTTACTGTTGTTTACTTACACTACTTTAGCAGTCCCCCCCCCCGTCTATATGCATTATTTGAATCAAAATAGTTGCATCGCAACACAAGATTAATCGTAAATGTAAAAAAAAGCTACTTTCATTCAACAACAGTACACCCAACCCAAACCAAACTCGGACGGCCTAGATGACTGGCCAAGCGCACATAGAGGCGCCTTATCCGGTCACAGTACCTGGGTATCGCGATCACAGAGTGACTTGTATCAAGCCGATCAACTCAGACAAGGGAGTGTAGGAAGTTGCATTCGCCGGACACGTTTCCAAGACGTGCAGGCTGTCCCCGAAGGGAGAGTTTGCGGGGTTAACGCCCCTAGGATATATATCGCCCTCCATGGGGGCCAAGCGGGGTCGACAACAGTACACAAACAATGTAAGCCATGAATCATCAATTCAGGGTTCGAACGTGGTGTTGCCACAAGGCTCGTACGATCCATGGAGTGCACTCGGCATCTACAATCACCCGGACAAGTCCGTCGTCTCGGTGCTGATCAACGGTATGCAGTTACCGTAGACAGGAAAAAGATACCGCATTCTTGTATAACAAGCATCTCTTTGACGGTCGGCAACCTTATATTTCAATCAACAACTAATCGACATCACATTCTGTTTTGGTTTCTGGTCCGAAATTGAGCTTAACTTGAAAATACAGTTATTGCTTAGCTTTTCTAAAAGTAATAGTTTGTGCGCAAGTGATTTTGTGCGCCTGTGGGATCGTCCCACTTTGACTTGTTCGTATAGGCTACATGTTCTATCCGGCAGTCTACAGTACCTAACATACGGTTATAAAAGATTATCTTACAATGAGTTTTTCATACTCCTTTTTATATTCCTCAGAAGAAAGGGAAAACGCATTTCTAATTGTAAGATAGGTGGAAGTTTCACGGTGTATAACAGACACCTTCACCTGGATGAGTTACCATCTTCAATTATCTGTGGACCAAGGAAATGAAAAACACTCAATATATTTTCCTTTCTCTCTTTCTTAGTAAGTTCTAATAAGTAAGTAAGTACTTTCTTCAATTGTTTCTTTCACAAATTCAATCTGTTCCTTTAGACATTCAACATATTTTCCTTTATCTCTTTCTTAGTAAGTTCTATTAAGTAAGTACTTTCTTCAATCGTTCCTTCCACCAATTCAATCCGTTCCTTCAGGCACCACGCACTGTGCCGACATGTACTCTCCTCGATCCGGAGATCGACCGGCTCTCTCCGCCACTCGTGAGCTCATCACCGAAGCCATCAAGAAATGGCTGGCTTGAACTCGCCGTCATCACCACCACCGTACCACCTCAACCATTCCAACTATGTCAACCTGTCCACCACAGCGATATCACCCTCGTCCACCACAACCACAACCACATCACCCCATACCCCATCTTACCCCTCTTTGTGATCTCCAAAAAGGATAGATATTACACACCCCGGTTTTGAACATTTTCCACATCTTTACATGTTTTACTCCACAAATAAAATACCTACGTTACTCCTTCTGTGAAACAGTTGGCTCCAACGGAAGCCCAAAGCCCACAAACCCTTCTCCACGATCATTGCAAGTTACTCCCTTCTATCTATCTCTCTCTCTCTCTCTCATTGTTAGTGACCAGAATAAGCTAACTTACAGCAATTGAAGTTATCATTCCGTGTGGATCATAAGCTTTATCCCCAACAATAAAAACCTCACGAGCATTCTGTTCCAAAAACACTCGTATCTCGATCAACACATGTAACCCGCAACTTCCCGGTATCAACAAATGCATATCACCTCGCCCGATACTGTGGTGCTCAGTGCCACTGTTTATACCATACGCTATAACAATCAGTAACCGCGACATCTTTCCCCCACAACAAACTTTAAATATGCACTTCTCTGTGGACCAAGAACACTAAACAGTTCTCTCTGTATTATTCATATATAAATATCTTATAATTACAATTAACATAAATATGAACACTAAAAACGCACAGTTAAAACAGGACACGGAAAGAGAGAGATGGGCAGGAAATAGTAAAAACAGAGAAAAAGTTTGTGGGGCGGAGCCTACAAAAATAGGGGCGGAGCCTATACAGCAGGGAACCATCATCGAATACCCAGGCGGTATGATACAAAGATGGGGGAAAACGAGCGGATGATACATTTGTCCCGTAAAACTACGAAAAGAAAGGTGTGATGGAGGAAAGGGGCGGGGTCTCACAGACACCTCTCACTATAACAACGGTGGTGGAAAGCGAGAACAGAC
>JACMIJ010001008.1:0-14201 GCA_014805365.1 Koerneria luziae
ATCACGGTTGTCAGGTCGGGCGGACGCCACTTGGCCATTTTTGGCATGTTGCCAAGGATGGCCGAGCCGCGGGTGCGCAACTGGGAATCCATGTGAAGAAGGATGATACAGACGGGAACAATCGCCGTCGTCCAGAAAAATGGAGACGTAGATTTCCCCTTCTTTTTCTTCCTCGTCCTTTTTTCTCCTTGGATTCTACGACCGCCTTTCTCTGCACGTCTGCCGTCTCTCAGGCGGATGCGAAACTCTCACTCTCGTTACTTCCCTCCGCTCGTTCTTGATGCTTGTTGTTAGCTGGAGGTTTCATATGCCGGTCTTGGGAGGTAAGATATTGTATCAGATGTAGCGGAGCACATTTGGGTTGTCACCACCAAGATCATGACCATCACCAAGATCACCACCATCACCATCACCTCCCTTGCTTTCAAGCTCCAAAAATCGGTCAAATGCGAGAAAACAACAACAGAACTTCGGTGGCCATTACTCATCTTTCTCCCTATCTTCATTGTACTTGTTTCTCCTACAACAAATGTGCCCAATGGCTCAATTCCCATATTGCACGAGCAGACAAAGCAAGAAACTGGACCACCCATACAGTTCAGTTACTTCGCTAATTCGCAGGTGGCGCCCCCTCATCACAACAATTGACTCTCCAGCCTTGGCCTAATGGCCATACGTAGCCCGGATTTGCAGCGCGCCAGGAGGCGGTGAACCAGCAAAATGCCGTTCCTTGGACCCCCAAGAGTGTAATACATAAATACATACATTAATATATAATGTAACGTATATATATGTACTTATTACATACAAAAAATACATACATTATACATTAGAATACATGTTTAATGTATAATATTCTGACCGATTGTCATACATCTCGGACAAAATGCATTAAAAACTCTTCAGCACAGAAGCAATCCATGTAATTGAGGTTCCAAAAAACGGAAATATGCACGTTTTCGAACCTTAGAACCTCGGTTCTGAGAAAGAATACGTGAGGAACTCCTCTCAAAAAAGAACAGAAGGGGGGGGGGGTGATTTTTCCTGCAAAGCAGAAATAATTCATCCTTTCTGCACATGGACACGGCATGTTCCATCCACGGTGCGCGCCCATCCTCGGGTGAATAATTCAGGTCCCGCGTACACTCGGATGGATATCACTCACATTTCCGCCTTCGCGGTGTCCGTCGATCAAAGTACAAAGTACAAACTACAAGTTTTGTAAACAATAATAATAATAATGTAAACACAGCATACAGTACCTTCGAGACACTCGAACAGCGGTTTTCCACCCGAGATCGCTACGCGCTCGACGTTCTCCTCGTCGCGGTCCTGAAAAGAAGATGAATAAGGGTTACGGTAATTTCGATTTCCATGACTTGCATGATAAAAGTGTGGTTGCCCCTTATAATCAACCACCTTTGAGGCTAACATCATTATTATTAGCAAAACCATACGGTTGAACATTTTGTGGGTACGAAACAACAGTTTATCCATATAGTAAAAAAAAGTTCTGTTTTCCAGAAAACCTGGGTCTAAAAAACCAATTGGGAATACCCTTTACCTAATTGTAAGATCTCTTCGCCGGAAATGCAACCAATGTAAAAAAAAAATTGCACACCCCCTATAAAATTCGGTACGTAGGTAAACCCCCTTCCAATTTTTGACTAGTGATGTTCTCCGCCATAAGAATTCTTCAACACTCTCGGTCATCGGCATCACAATTATAGGATTTTTTCGAACACAGCAACAAAATTGTGTAAATGCGGAAAAAAGATGTACAGAGAGGGAAAACATAGAGAAAAAGACAAACATACATACACTCATGAAAGATAACCCTAACAATAAGATTTTGAGGGTCTTATTCACGGCTTAGTACCTAAAGTGATAAAAACCCTCGTTTGTTGAACTGGATATTGCTCATTGTTAGCATATGTATTATATGATAACCCGAAGGGAAGATTATGGTCATACGCACTCAAGAGGCATCTTACTGATTTGTGACTAACGTACAGGATGTCGAAAATTTTGCACAGGAAACACTCCAGGAGGTCGAAACTACTATAGAAACATTTCAGAGGATGTTGAAATTACTGTGATTGGTCAGAGTGCGGGAAGCTCTTGCAAGTCATTTTCTCTGAGTTTCACGTTGAGCTGATAGATTGGTGTTATTTTGCCAAAGTAATCGCCTTATACAGCATAACTTTTATCGATCACAAATTTGCATATTCTTTGTTCTCGTCAGAAAAGCCAAACAGAGAATGTACAGTTTTCTCAATATATTATTGTTATCAATGTTTATAATAAGTTATTCTAATTGTAAGATCCACACTGTGACCAATGACCGTTATTTCAACATCCTGTGAAATGTTGCAAAGGAAGTTTGGTCCTCCTGGAGTGTTTCCAATACAACATTTTCAACATCATGTACGTTAGTCATGAGTCTGGAATATGTATAATTGTAAGCCTAACCTTTTTTTAATGATTTTTTAAATCTCCGTCGAACTGTCTTATCATTTCCTTCATTCCTTTCGCTTTCCACTTCTTAACCACACTATTCCACTAATTGGACGCATAGGACATTTATAATTCAAAACGCGCACCGATTTCCGAATAACAACAGAAGCAATGCGAATGGATTGTCACCATGTGTTATGTCACTGTCATTATGCCATGTTGCTACAGGCGTACCAAAGCACGATGTGCTATAGGCCTGTTACAACAGTACGTGCAATGGCCTGTCAAAACACTATGTATGTAAAGTAAAGTAAAGTTCTCCCGAATCAAGGCCTATTCGCCTGCGGGGGGTCCCGAAGAGGACGGGGCACGTGGGGCATATTAAGTCCGGAGTTGCCCAACCTTTTCGCCAGACCTGTTTACTTTCGTGTAAACAGGTCTGGCGTGTGTGTTACTATGTATGTATGTATTATAGGCTAATCAAAGTACGATGTACAGATGTATTATATTACAGGCTAACTCATTAAGCTGAACAGCTTAAGAAGCAAAATACAATAAAAAAGAAGACTATCTCGTTTTTTTCTTATTGTTAGATGCGCCTTATAGTCAATTCGTTGCTGGGCGATCCTCGAAAGGAAAAAAAAGTTCCATTTCAATAATTGTGAAATTATATCAATTGGACCAGCTTACATCGCCAACAACGTTATTGAAGAGCATAGTACTCGGTACTGAGATATCCATCGTACATTAGAGAGTCTAGTGTTTTTAACACATAGAAAAAATGACATGTCAATGGGTGTGCACCAGTCTGTTACTAACCTTTCTCATCAGTAGTTCAGTAGTATCTCCCCCCCCCCACAATCATTCCTGGATCCCATCCTTTCCCCTCTAATCTTCATCACCCGGGCGAAAAATCGGTCAGTAGAGAGGTCGAAACCCGAGGGGGGGGGGGTGGATGAAATAAGTTTCAAGAGAAGACGGGTGTGTGTTGACCTAATAATCCGAGTTGATCCCTCTTATCCAACAGATTAATTAGCCAATCAATCGATGATTGGTAGAAAGAAAGCGAACAAAACACGTGTATTGTGCAACAAGACAATTCGGAAGTTATAGAACAGCACAAGATCATGTTACTAACGTTCTTACTTACCTTACTTACTTATGTCTTATAATACCTTACATTCATAACCTACTGGTTGTCACTAGTTATTGCTTTAAAGTTGAACTAGTAACAAGTAAGGTATAGTTTTCTTGAATCGAGGACTGAAGATAAACAATATGTTAACAACAAGCATATTATCATAAAAGCCGAGAAACACAACTCTTGTTGCCGATTCAACATAATCGCAGATTTACGACTGTCGGTTTTTTCCCCTGTATGTATTCTAACTAACTCCGTCTAGACTAGAGACTTTCTATACTTGAGCAAAGTCCTCCCGGTTTAAGGCCTCATAGGATGCGGGGCGATAACCGAAAGTGCCGGGTCGGTCTATACTTAAATAAGGAGTAAAGACACTATTTGATACCTGAGTTTCTAATGTTCGCTGCCTTGTAACTAGCGTGGTGGGCCCTCTATGGGTTTTTTTTGAATACCGATTGGGTGATTTGTGACGGTTAGAAGGTTCAAAATATGGCATAATAACCCAAAAATAACCAAGAACATAGCTACAGTATTTCCCATTCAACAGTAATAATGATGGTCTGTGCGGCCTGGCACCAAATGAAATGCAGTGCCTTCGATGTTCTTCTTCTATTTTCTCTTAAACAAAAGACGAAAAAACGCGCATATCCGGCAATTACAACTGAACAATCCAGCCACGGCCGGCAATTATTAAGCGAGAAAAGTTGTGTCTCGGGAAAACAACGTGTATTTTGTGTTTACTAATTGTAAGACTATTGTTGTGAACTTTTAGGGAGACAAAAATTCCAGCCAAAATTCCAGCCTTGTATTCTGAAAAGCACTACCCATACCTGCGCTTGCAAGGGCGTCGACCCTAGTGATATTATGAAAAGTGCTTGAAACAAGGTGCTTTTTCATTATTTTGATGTTCCGTAAATCATGAGGAATCCAAAAAGCACTCTAAATGGGCAATTGCTGTATTTTCGAAAGGACGCCAGCGCCGCGTAAGCGGTGTTATGACACAGCCCCCTTTGAGTTACTCTGACCATCCAATACGGGTTTGACCATGACAATAACATTAACTCCGGCTTAATCGACTTGGCGCACTATGCTCATTGCATTGTCAAGCTTGGCGCTTTCTAAAAAAACGCAGGCAGGCGTTTTTTCTTACTTTATAGCCGCAAGTTCAGCTGCTATTACCCACGATTATCTGGGTCATTATAACATTAGCAAAATGCGCAGACTTGTTCGGCCTGAATCAGGATCACAACTAAAAAGAGAATGAAAAAAACAAAAGCAAAAGAATAAGAACCGCCTGGCTAAGAACCCTCGGACAAAATATATAATTAAATTGGCAAGCATTGTTCTAGGCTTCTTATTCAGGCGGTTCTTATACTTTTATTGGGAGGCGCCGAAAGGATATACTTAATCAGTCTTCCCTTCACGGTTTCCAGCACTTTTAAAATAGCAAAGAAGAGCACAGCATTCATAACAAAATTGAACAAAACAAAAATAATGATAAAAAAATACAAACTTTTAAAAGACTGCTCTAACCTGGAACTCGACGAAAATGAAGTTGATATCCTGTGGTTGCAGCGCATCGAATCGTCGTTCATCAAATTCCATACTCTGGTAGCGATTCTGCAAGAACCAGAGTTAATACGAATGCCAACAATATTAGCCAACCAACAATATTAGCCAATAGAATCTATCACTCCGGATCTCTCACTAACAATACGACTATTCAAGTATAATAGTGTCAATGTTGGTACCTCTCTAAACACATAAAAGTAACTTACTATACCAATTAAGAAATTTACTGCAATATAAAGTAAAGTAATGTAAAATTCTCACTTATCAAGGCATTTCGATTACGGGGAGCCCTGATAGGGCAGTTATTTACTATTTTATAATAACATTATTAAAATGAATAAAGTTCATAAAATTTTGTTCCAGAACTATCGGGAATGAAAAGAAGAGGCAGATCCCACAATTCACCAAGACTCGCCATCTGATAGGAAAAGACCCCGAAAACCGTAAAATGGAATTTTATGCTTGGCGTTCCAAGGTTGTACGAGTAATAAAGGAAACCGAGAGAGGAGGCGAACATTAGGAACTTGACTGCAGTGCAGGGAAACCGAAGACAAATTCAGAGATTCTCTAGACGAGAAGCTACTTGGGTGGTCTTAAGACGTTATAACCAAGATGAACTATTTTTAAAACAAACAAAATACACAACATATTGATTCCATCGGTCTACCGTACTTCATTTGTATAAGACAACAAAGGATTCTCTTACAAGAATAAAGGAATATGCAAATTTAGGACAGACGGAAGCTGGACTGTCTCGTTATGAAAATGCATCGACGCATCAAGTTAGTTGTAAACGGGGTAATCCTTCAGTGTAAGAGGCCAGAAAGGGTGTGCTTACTGAAAATCAAAGGTCACAAACAGGGTGTTTCCAGAGTTAAGGTATCCCTAAACGGGATACCCCGATGTTACCAAAAAACCTAACTGTCTATGTATGATTCATGACATGAAATACCGGTACTTGCAGTGCTTGCTCAATCTTTAAGAAGACAAAGTACCAATCTTATTGTTAGATCAACCGGATGCACAAAGTGCAGAAACAGTACAATACAAAGAGTAGGTCCGTTTTCTTCACGTGTTCTCTCTCTTCTCAACTCTCACGCATGTTTGAGAACATTACCGCGACATAGATTAGCCTGAGCGGCCGCTTTGGATGCGCAGCCATCATTCGACGTTGGTATTCCGCTTGCTTTTTAACGCGCATCGCAAAGGCCAAGTTTACCTGAAGCTAAATACCTAACAATAAGACAAGAACAACAAAAAGTACACTGTTGTCAGTAGGGTACATCACAGATAAATAGCAATTTATGGAACTCTATTCACCGTTTTAGTGCTACAGTATATCTCGTCGAAAAAAGGTAAGCTGAAGCTGACAACGGTGCGCATTGAACAACTTACGGTGACATAGGGAACTGATTTTGTATACTTACAAAAAAACTAAGCCTTGAACAGCTTCAATAGTGGTGAAGAGCTTAAAACACTCAAAATTTAAGGCCCATGAGTATGTGTTTCGTAAAAAAAGTTCCCTAATCCCACATACATAAGAGATGCTAAGGACAAAGCACGGCTAAGGTCAAGCGACTACGCGATTGGTGTTCGCTTTAGGCCCCGAATTCTAGTGTATCATGCGCGCTATATTATCTAATTTCGAGAATGACCTAAATAATCAGCACGAAGATGTATCAGTCTATGTCAAGATGCTCTCACTCTCGCTCTCCCACGCTTTCAACATGTTCACCATCCACCTTGTTTCCAGTAGGGTTCCAGGCTTGCCGTCATATATCAACGTTACTGATAACGTTGGGGCACCCCGTTTTGTGATACCTTAACATTGGAAGCACCCCGTTTGTGAGCCTAAAGTACCAATAGGTACCCCGTTTCGAGCGCTTTATAATAAGGGGGTGACCCCGTTTTCGAGATATAGAAACCTTACACGTCGATGTATACTTGTCATCTACTCCCGGTACCTTTTCCACAGTATTTTATGACTGCCGATCTAATGTACCACATTTGCATACAAAAACAAAAGAATTTGAAGAATAAACAAGGAAATATGCAAATATAAGATTCGGCTATCTACGAACAGCATCAAAACATTGTGTTTCCAGGTTTCTTGAAAGCATAGCTAGAATATCCAAGTCCAACAGAATACAAGAAGAACAGACAGTCGTATTCCAGCACAAAATGCGCGATAATCACATTGAGGTAGTAATACGTGGTGTGTTTCCTCTCCAATTTGCACTGTTCCATCTAAGCACAGTCGGGTTATATGGTAGTGGTCAAAAACCAAAAAAAAAAAAAACTCGGACGGAGTAGATGTTGTGGCCAAGCGCACATAGAGGCGCCTTATCCGCTCACAATGCCTGGGTATCTCGATAACATAGTGACTTATATCAAGCCGAACAACCCAGATAAGGGAGTACAGGAAGTTGAATTCGCTAGCAACGTTTCCAAGACGTGCAGGCTAAAGTAGTGGTCTAACCACGAAGGTATCAGGCCGGGTTCGGCTGGGATCCACCGGCCTTAAATTTCCCAAAGTGTTCCTGGCACATCAGGAACCGCCGTCGAGGAACCCCCTACGGGAGAAGCTTTACCTTTACCATCTAAGCGCATAGAGTCAGGCAGTGTTGGCAAGCTATATCCATCACCTGTGCTCCGCCTCACAAGTGTTGGGATATTGTGATACATACAGTTGCATGTCTGTTTCAGCTCTGGAACATAGTGCAGAGGCAATGCTTATCATAGAAAGGGGGCGAGCGATTAATAGCGATCGCTGGGCATCCGCCTCACGCGTGGCAGCATGGCCTAGTGCTAGCGTGGTCTGCCTTATACGCGAGTGATCCTAGTTCAAAGCCCGTGACGGGCAGCCAGGTTTGGGGTTCCTGGATACATGTGACCGGCGAGCATTTAGTTTGCTGCGATCTGAACGTCCCCCGATCACTCGTAAAAAAAAAACTTCTGTTTTGCATTTTTTTTTCCTCTAGCATTCGTTTGTACGCAATCTCGATCTCTGCTTTTGAGCTTTTGAGTACTGTGAATGTTAAGTTAGATTTTTCACACTTTGACCTTCCAGAAGACATATTAAAAGAATTTATATTTCGCGCAATCAGGTGTAGCAGCAGTGCAAATGCTATGACAAAAAAGCACAGGCCGATTTCCTCAGCTAAAATTTATCAGTTTCGGCACTACTAGCAAGCCCTGTAGATATACAGAGCACCTAGCAGAACAAGCTTACAGAATACAATGGCCATTACTGATAGTAGGAGCATGTAGAATGATAGGAACAACGTCTCTGACGAGGTCTCGCCCTGGGGAGGAGATAGTCCGGTAAGGCGATAGAGACCGAAACCGACTGTCTCCAAAATACTAACAACAAGTAGCACTTATGCTGTTTCTTATCATGTTTATCTTACTTATCACTATTTAACACTCTCTTGAACTCTCGTTTTTTACATTGTACGAAGCGGAACACGAAAATCATAACGGAACAGCCTAAGCAATCTATTTCCTCGAAAAAACACTTGAAGCGAAATTCGTTTTCAAGCTACATGACGTAAATAGATGGATTTTGCTCGAAGGAGGAGTTTCAAAGAGGAACTTGTTCGTAAATATTGTCCAGCATGATCAAGGTACATACACAGAATCAACACCTAAAAATGCACCCTCAAAACACTACAATCACAATGCATGTTTTCTCGTGAAAACGGGAATCTTCGCCAGAATTTGAACAATTTCCTGGTTTTTGAAACGAGCAGCAACACAGGAACAAGCAAGAGAGATACGGCACCAAAGATGATAACCATACATACTATCGTAGAATTGAGACAGCCATACATGAACGTGTAACGCCTTCAAAACGGGGCGACCCTAGGTAAAATGCTAAACTGGGTCTATGTATTGATAATGGCAACAAACCAAACAAGATACAATTGCAAAGAAGCTTGTTGTTATTTCGAAACTCACAATCAGAGAAAGAAACAAGCCTGAATAGTGCCGGCAGGCATGCCTTAGTGTTTAAAACACTCATTTTCTTCAGTATCATGTATCTCGCAATCCTACTGAGAAAATAAATGCTTTAAACACTCCAGTACTAAAGAGTGTTTAAAACACTCAAAATTTGAAGCTTATTGTTAGGTCGGTGCATTCAACACTAACAACAATGCGCAGCAGACTCTTGCCAGCAGTCAATCTCGTTAGCAGGGAACAGCAAATGAACACCATAGAGTGGCAGCAGGGATTTCGAGTTAAACGTTGGCTACCCCCCCCACACCCTCCACTCTTTCCACCCCTTAAGGCTCATTAGGGATATTAGGGGATGCCGGGCCACCACCCATAGCCTCTTCACTGGAATAAAAAGAGTACATTATGTTATCTAAATAAAACAACCTTCTTATATGACTCAAGGGTGAAGGTGCCCTAGGTAATATAAAGAGTACATTGTGCTAGGTTGTCAAAAATGCAGCTTACGGGCGAAGGTGTTTTAGGTGGTCCACATAGGAACATACAGAGATGGATCCATGTTACAAATTATGTCGAGTTGGCTAAATCCAGCCACTTGGTCAGAAATGAAACCAATATGGAAAAGTTAAAAAAAAGGTATGCAAATTTTAGCCCAGCGGTCAGTAAACACCTGCAATATGTACGCTGTAAATGCATATGTGGAATGCTAGAACATAAGCGCCTTCCGCTGTCAAAAACAGCGGCCAATGCTATACTCGCCATGATCAAAGCCCGGAGAACTAAGTATATCCGAAAGTTTTAAAATCTATACCAACCAAAAGCTCCATATATAAGACTGTGCACATTTTCTAAGCTGAAATCAAGCTAATGGTGTACGGTATAACTGTATATCAGCGCCAAGAGTGCAAAGATATAGTGTAAAAGTACTAACCATGCGAACTGCTGCAAACATGAAACACCAGTGTTGCACACCACACACACTCACCAGCAATGTGTGCAACAACACAGATGTCCTCAAAACAGAGTTGGTTCAAAACGCACTTGAGAGGTGTTCGTTCCATATGCATTATGAATAGGAAGGGAGATAACAGGGAAAGAGAGGGAGAGAGGGAGAGGGAGAGAGCCAGTGAGTGAGAGCGAGTGAGTGAGGTAAGGAGTGCAAGAGAGAGGATACCAGGACAAGTAAGAGAGCGCGAGTGAGAGAGAGAGAGAGAACCAGAAAAAAGTTACAAGCAAATACAACAAAAATCAGTTTACAAGCTTGTTGGTCAACTTTTCCCCTTTTTCCCTGGCCTCTCACACTTTTACAAATGCGTTCAAATTATGCCACATTAACTGTCGTCACTATGCGCATTGTCCTTGTGTAAATGCACAACAAAATTGAATTATTTGCTACCTTGAAGCAGGACAATACAACCTGCCGATATTATGCAACACTTGCAATACTAATGGGCTAATCTAGGAAAGTTCTTGAACTGTTTAAGCAATATCTAATTGTAAGATACTTAATCTATAGAATCATCACAGAATTCTGCATCCACTGGTATGCAGACCTTATTTGCATATGACAGCAAAGGTTTCACTTGCATTGATAATGATATATGTGAAATATATATTGATATGTATATTTCTCTTTGAGATCGGCAGAAGTTCCACTATCTCATTGTTAGCATGGTGCGTCATATTATACAATAACACCAATCATTATCACAATAATCAGGAAACAAGGATATCACATGCATGCAACCAGCAATGTGATACGACGACAAGAGATATGACAAAGAGGAGCTTGCAAGAGAGATATCCGCTAATATGTTCAGTGACCTTATATCATCGAGAATGTGCGCTGGACGAAATAACCATCAAAACCCATATGACATAACGAACTGTAATTGCGCACCCGTACCGTTATCGTAATGCTCTCAGCTCTTTCAATTAGCCAATTTCAATTTCAATTTCAGCACATACATGAACAATGATGTCCCTGAGAACGTAGGATCACCCGCATTTGGTTACTTGTCTACATATGTAAAACACAAAAAAATCATTCTCAAGATATGAGTATCACCCTGTATTATAACATGATTCTGTACAGGCCAAAAACAGGAACGTGTCGTGTTCATGTACTCTTTCAATTAGCCTTAGACAGCATTTCCTCGAACCCACGGTAAAGTCAATCTACGGGTAACAAAGGAAAACTCTGTAAGGGAGTTGAATAAGAAGCTGCAGTACCAATTTGGGTGTTGTCGGAGACTGTATGATGTAGGTTTTGGCCGGACGGTGAAAGGAAACCGCGTGTCGAATGCGGGATTGCAGCATTCTCTAACGGGGATCGAATGAGCTCAAATAAGGCTCAAATGGGTTGAAGTCTGCCTCAGATGAGCTCAAATTGCTCTTAAATGGGCTCAAATCGGTCTCAAATGAGCTGAAATGACGATCAACACGAAAGCGTAGAAGTAGTAGTTGTTGGTGTTGTTGTAGAAATGTTGACAGAAAAGCAACAACACAGCTGTCCCGAGATAGTTTCTCTCGGTCAACCAGTGTCCGCTGGGTCAGATCAGTAGTCGGGGTGGGTCAACCGGTACTGCTCTGGGTCAGAAAAAAGAGCAGCGCACGGGAGAGCGTTGACTGCTGCTTCTCCACACCCCCCGGGCGATGGTTGAGGAGAGAGAGAGAGATCGGAGAGTCCCGAGTAGAAAACGGGGACAGTCAGGAAAAACAGTCGGGAAAGGTGAAGAAGAAGCAACTGTCACAACAGCTGAGTATCGATGTGACAGTTGATGCGAAGTTACGGGAGAGTAGATTCCTGTAGCATAAGCTACAGGTTGTTCACCAGCAACAAGTTTACTGTAGTGAGTCTTAATTGAGCTTCAAAGAGTTTCAAAGCTTCTAGTGAGCTTTAAGAGAGCCTCAATGCTCTGAGCCTTGGACCAGGGGCATATGCTGACTTAGCGAAGTAGTAAGTAGGTTGTTATAGAACATGACAACAGTAGTATGTATAGTAGTCGAAGTGGAGAAAGCGGACGGTAGATCAAAAATGAGAAAGTCGGAAACGGGTGGAAAGAGGAAGGAAGAGGAGGTTTTCGACCCGGGCGGACTGTACGGGCAGGCGAAAATCGTTGTGCGTTAACAGGATAATGGAGTTATTCCGGTGCCTATGCCACCACACACTTTCCTTGACAAAACGATGGCACGCTTTACGTGCTGGAATGCTACCAAGTCGGTATACAATACATATTCACTATGTTATATATGCGCCGTATACTTAATATACGTATAAATATACTATGTTTAGGTCAAACGGGAAGTATATATACCTACACAAATACTAACAATAAGAACACGTAAAGCGCTCTAACACTAGTGGCACTACTCAAGTAAAAATAAGCTTTGCATTTTGAGTGTTTTGAAGATTTTTAGTGCTGGGGCCCTTTCTAACACCCATTTTCTGTATGGGATTACGAAAAGACTTAACACTGAAGAACATGAGTGTTTTAAACACTCTAGCATCATAGGGGCTATTGTTCCCTGACAATGAGTAGAGCAACAACAAACGTTTCAAGCCCATATTCATATGTATTACTTTCCCAAGTTATATTGCCTGTGCTCTCCACGTGCGCTTATTTGTGTCTTGATAGAAACATAGATATTCTTGAACAAAAACCGATCAGAAACACGTCCTCCCATTCTTGGCCCTTGACCGATCCCCAATAGGCTATAGTTAGTGAAAGCCAGTCCGCAATTTCCATTGTTCCCCAACGCTACCAAAGTAGATAAGGCGGTGAGAGGGGTGCTTGCTAACAGGAGCAATTGCTAACGGCTTCCTTTAAAGGAGGCCGGAAACAGTTAATTCATTCGTAAAAAAAGTGTTCATAACGAGCGTTTCATTGACCCACCACTTTTGTGTTCAGGTAATAGAGGCAAATTCCTTGGTAAACTGACGGTTTCCGGCCGCCTTTAACTTCTATTGCACTAACGCAACAGTTCGATACCCTAACAACTCTTATTGTACAAATGTAAACATAAGCATATGCTAACGGTTTACGCTAACTTCTACCGTACTAACACATCATCAGTTCATTACCCGTAACAAGTTGTGTCCAAATACAAAACCGCACAGCGTGTTGCTCAATTTGACGCATGCTTTATCATGCTGGAAAACACTATCGGGGCTGGCAGACTGTAAAAATGCATTAGGCAGAACAAGAGAGGGGAAGACAAGCGTAACCACAACAGCATTGCGCTAGCTGATGAGTTAGGAATGCTGCTGCTCTTTAGAAACATATTCAGCTTTGTGCTATTGCATAGGGACGATCTCATAAGTGCATACAAATCACTTGCGCACAAGTCGTATCTTATCACTTCAGCTATACAAAAAAACCGTATTTTTGTATAAGCCTCAAGATATACAGGACCAAAAAGCAAAAATTATGTCAATTAGTTCAAATATCTGACTGTAACCATGCTGTATGATATCTAGCTTGGATATTCGCAGGTCATGGATGTTTTGCTAAACGGCATAGAGCTGCATAAATTTTAAATTCGCAAGCAAAATAAATAAAAAAAATATAACGGCAATTGGAAAGTTGTATGGAGCAGAGCAAGACATTCCAATAATACGTCTTACACAGTAACATCATGAGATAAAATCGTCTGAAAATGTGTTGTAAAATGTTGTAAAATGCTAATGTGTTTGTTGTACAACGTTAATGTTTGATGTTTCAAACGGTAAAAGTCTCATGATAACAGAAAGCTTCCGAGCACTTTACGTTCACAACATTTCAGACATTTGTACAGCGGATGGCACACGGCCTCTCGTAGAATACAATCCCTATGAAGTTCATTGTCACAGCATTTCGTAGCCTAATGTATGTCGATTACACACTACCGCTTACTGGGATCCGGCTCCCTCCCCCTAATAATCCAAAAAAGGTCTATTTTTTATCGCCTTCAATGAAAAACCAACAACCTACATGTTTCAAAACTATTCTGAAAACTGGGCGTAGAATCCCATGTAAGCGGTGGTACGCTCGATTACTATAACAGCTTCACTATGCTGTGGATGATGCAATCC
>JACMIJ010001009.1:0-14198 GCA_014805365.1 Koerneria luziae
TTGGGTCTGCGGCCGGAATTGGATCCTGAGACCAAGAAGATCAAGTTGGTTCCTCTTTGAGTGACCAGTTTAAGGAAAATAAATATTCGAAAAAATATACAAACAAATACGGTTGCACATGATAATTCCACCAAAACATATAATCTATTGTTTCGCTCCAATCCTAAAATGCCTATATCAACTTTGTTCGTTTGAATACCTCTTTGTCTAATTGTAAGTATGCAATTGAAGTAACTATGTTGGCCGCTGTGAATAGTACTGTACGTTTACTGTATCACTTTCATTTCTGTAGTATGGCATTCCTGTAGTAACTATCGTCTGTAAGTTTCTGTAGTACTGTTATAGTATGGTACTAGTGCACGCTAGTTGTTCTATTGTTAGTATGGTTACTGATTATAGTGTGTTGTTTCCAGTTAGAATTACCCGGTTGAAATGTGTTTTTTTGATTGTTTGCTGTGTTGTTGTTTTTTGTCTGCTTTGTCAGTGAAAGCTAACCCATATATGATTGACTCCCGCATATCCTGTTTTCTTTTGAAGAAACGATTAACATAATAATAAAAGAATGGTACATACTGTATCGAACTACACATGGAACAGCTCCAAGAGAATAGGCAAAGGCAAGGACAAAGTCCTGACAATGAGAAGGCTAGAACGTTGTGGGACTATTCAAGAGAACAAAGGATGGACAGTTTTGTTTTGAATGTCAGGCAAATCGTACCCAAATTGAGTTGTGACGGCGGTATGCAGCCGAGAAATGCGTAGTTGAGTTTCTTCAGCTCCATTATCGGAGTCTTTTTAGATTTGTTACTGCTAACAATAAGTGAGAAATATGTATTCTGTTGATGCCTTCTCTATTATATGACTGTGTTGTGATAGACAAACAAAGACATTTCAAATGTTTATTGATCCAGTTGGTCGAGTTGAGGGCGGGGTTATGGAGAAAGGGGGCGGGGCGCTCGATCGTTTCGTCTACTGGGCGGAGAGGGGAAGGGTGATCTCGCCAGCTGGCGTCGCCGCCTTGAAGGCCTCGGTGGCATCGGCCGCCTCCGCGGGCACCTCAGCGAATTGGATGACGAGTTTGTCGTCCTTGGGGGCTCCGGCGAGCCTCGTGATCTCGAGGGGCGCGCTCGCGCCAGGCTCAACGAAGCCGAACACGGGCTTGAGGCGGTACTCGTTGTTGTTCGAGCACTTCACCTGGAATATCAAGAGCGTTTCCTTCTGTCTTGAAAAGCTCAGTGGGCTTGCTAATGTTGAAGGTGTGTGAAGCTCAATAACGTTAAGGAGTACTAACAGTAAGATAGAAAATATAATATTTGCACAGACTGCACAGACTGGACAACGCCTACGATAAATCTGATTTCCTTGTTTTTTTTGCTACTCTTATTTGCAGAGACAATGACAATTTCTATTATCATGAAACGAAGAAAGCGGTCGGAAATGGCTGTAAAAAAATCGAAGCTGAAAGGTCTTGCCTTGAAGGCCAGGCGAGCGGCGCCCGAGTTGACGAGGTTGTGCGTGGCAACACCTCCGGCAGCGGGAACCTGAATCAGGGACGATCGTTGCCATCCATCATGAGTTACAGGAATAACAGGTTACAGGTCACAAGTGTACAAGTTACAGGTAGAGTAACAGGAATTGACTACCCACGAATCAGCATCGGCGTCTCTACAAGCGCCAGCGGTAAGCCTATTTTCAGTTCTCACCAAGTACTTGGTTTCCCCAATCAAGTGTTTTCTTCTAACTTACAATTAGTGATTGTACCTAACAAGGGTTGCTGCAGTCGGCCACTACAAATCGGTTGGCAACATTGATTGGCCACGCCCACCGATCATAGAAAGTGGGCGTGTCCAAGCCATTTGATGCCAACACTCCCACCCTTCATAAAGCAAGCCTCAGAAGAGGTACGATACCTGGCAGGCAGGGGGATCAGCAGCGAGGGCAGCCATTAGAGAGAGAGTGGGCGAGAGAGAGAGAGAGACTGTGTCGGAAGACGACGAGAGTGAGAATGGCGAAGAACGAGCGGCTTTTATACCACCGGGAAACGGGCAATTAGCCGGCAAGTGCCCGAATGCTGTTAGTGTGTTGCAGGAACACATTTACGAGTGCGTAACAGTGTTTGGAAAAGAAGTGTGAGGAACTAGTGTAATGGTTTTGCAGTGAAGATTTTCGAAATGAGAACCGACAAGATTGAGAACAGAATGGATTGAATCGATCAATAAAGATCGATTGAATTGGATCAATAAGGATTGCTTGAATAATTGTATAAGAGGGAAACAACGTGGCTGTCGTTCATTGGTAGTTCTCATCTAGGAGGTTCTCGTATCGATAGCTTGCGACAAACGTACTTGAGACGTCCTCATGATAACAATAAGCCGTGTTTCATAGGCTAACGTTAACTTCTAGCTACCTGTAACCGGGCGCCGCGAAGAATACGAACAACCGAAAAAAGAACCGCCTGAATAAGAACCCTCGGACAAAGGATAATCAAATTGGCGAAAAACTATATTTTTTTCTGGGATCCTAGTCTAGGCGGTGCTTGAATTGGGCGGTACCCGTAACCGTTCCTCTTACTATAATATCAGTGCACTTTGAGAACAGCAGCGTAATCTCTTTGTGTTTTTTGCACTTATGCAAATTTCAGAGAACATTTGGAGAACAAACAAAGTGAAAAAAAAGTGTTGCATGATTGCTCATTTTCTACTTCTTTCGGCCCGCAGTATGGGTACAATCCTTAGTTACATTTTGCAAAAGATCAGTTTTTCCAAAGCGGATCTTGAAAGCGAACCATTCTATCACGGCATTTGCTCGCTGGACGATCTCAAGTGAGTTTTTTGAGGTCTAGTTCAAAAGGGGTGGGGATAAGCCACGCCCAGTTCTGGATACTATGCAAGCTTTGTGTCTGTAACGGCACTTATTGTTAGTTATTGTATGCTACCTGCGATTTTCAATCTAATTGTTAGGAAAAATCTCGAGATTTTTTCTCACACAAATGTTTGGTCCGATGCATTCAATTTCACATCATACTAACAATTAGATTGAGAAACTTCTGAAGGATCACTGATCAACTTCTTTCCCTACAGGTGCTTTGCAGAGAGCACCTCACAAACGAGGGCGATTGGCTGGTGCGCGCTTCCGACAGCAAAGGCAAAGTCGATCTTGTGCTGCACGTATTCGCCAGAGACGTATGCTAACACTAATTCGGTTCTACTACTACTGAAGTGGCAAGGGGCGTGGCCTCCCGCTCTGACAAAAAGGATCTGTGCCCTGATCAATCGGACTAAGAGGCCACGCCCCCCTGCTACCAAGTGGAAGTAGACTGCACTAATTGTAAGAATGGAGACAGTTTGACTAACATTGGTCATTGTCTGGAGTAGAAATGGCACTTTATTGTTTCGGTAATGCATATAACGGTAAAAAAAGTTCGCCAACACTAAAATAAACCATTGTTTGGTTATGCATTCGGTCAATCTTACAATCAGGACAACAGTTCTGTATTTGTATTATTGCCGTTACTTGTATCATGAAAGTCTATTCAACTAGAATGGTCTAGTCAATCAATTAGACTAGACTAGCTTGTTTGACTAGAAGTAATGTTAGTAGAAGCTTCAGGAAGTGAACAGTTTTCGCATCGTCATGCTAAAGGAGGGATACGCTCTGAACTATCTGGCGAAGAAGGCAGCGATCGATCCGAGTGCGACACTGCCCATCTTCCAGACTGTCCGAGATCTCGCTGACTATTACGGTGTTCGTTATTCTGGTTTTTGTTTTCTTTTTTATTTTATTTCTGATGTTTATTGCTCTTAGATCAACTAGGGGCTGTCCACTGGGTAACCAGGCTAGGGCTTGTCCTATCTAAACTGGAAGCACCGACCCTGCGAATGCGGGAATGGTGTAAGCAAGAAGATTGCTCTTAGATTAAACATCTTACAATTAGTTATCCGTATGCTTTTTTGACTATTATTTGATACATTATCCGTTGTCGCATACGAGCAAGCTTGATCTCATGATTACCATAACGCGCAAAAGTACTGCGTTTTCTGGCTACAAGATCAATCTTCTACACATAGTGATTCAATTATCACCAGAATGTTTGTTTCTTATTTGTCTAAATTGCGGTCTTAACAAGAAAGTTCTTCTTTGCAGGAACACCGTCTCCCGAACAACATTCGACTGGGCAAGGCCATCTATCGCCCACCGTATCTCATCCCACATTCATGGGTTGTGTACAAGGAGGAAGGACTCATGGGCACCGGCAACTTTGGAAAAGTGTATAAGGTATGTGCATAGTAATGGCTAGAGTTTCCGAAAAAAGTTGTTCGTTATTCTTATTGTTAGAGCAGTGACGTTTCACGTTATCAGAAAAGCTTAGAATTCCATCACCGAATACTTCTCACATGTGTCTCTGAGTAGACTCTTTAATAACTCATTTCAGGGAAAGTTCTGTCCACCAGACGGTTACAAGGTTGATGTGGCGATCAAGGTATGCTAACAACAAGCGTATGACCACCATTTCTGTCATTCTTCATCGTTCCTCACATTATACTGTAGTAACTATGTTTCCAGTTAGATCTCCTGTGACTTTTTGCAGTGACCCAAGGTAAAAGGTCACTGATAAGCTCTTGAGGCAGGCTTGTTTCCTTCCGCAACACATTTTTTTCTAAATCTTCGTTTTTAAGATGAATTTAAGTTGTCCCCATAAGAGCATTTGCCTTGTAATCAAATGACTTGGAACTTGAATAAAGATTAAAGATCAAAGATTAAGATGTGTCCCTGTCTCCGTTTCAGCTATGCACACAAACCGCCGGTGTCGAGGATCAGAAGTTGACGCGCGAACAACGCCAGGCGTCGCGCGAACGCGCGCGTCAACTCGCCAATCGATTCCAAATGCTCGGTACGAGGCAGGCAATGATTCGCGAAGCGAAGATACTCTCAAGATTCAAGCATCCGCATGTCGTCAAGGTCAGCAATATTTCCCCGGCAGAACGAGTGTTTTAAACACTCTCGTGCATTGAAGAATAGGAGAATGTGCTGACAATACGATTATTACAACACTGGAGTAGTGTTGTAAGTTCTACTTCTACTGAGGGAGCAGGGGGCGTGGTTTCCAGTCCTGTTTGGTCAGCCCAACTCCTCCCTGTCAGAGCGGGAGGCCACGCTTACTGCCTCCTCAGGAGAAGTAGAACCGAACGGAAACAGAGCCTTCTAGAAGGGGTACCGAAGTTATTGCAGCTGATCGCAGTTGCGTGCAATCATCCTCCGGTGTTGCTGCTGCTCGAAATGTGCAATGGTGGGAGTTTGGATCTGCATGTCATGAAGGGCGGAATTTGTGCTACCGAAAAAATCCTCTACTGTTATGAGGTACTTGTCAAGACTTGCTAGTTTATTGTCACACACTTTAGTCAGAACCCAGAAAAAAGAAACAAATGCATTGCAATCTATCCACAAGCTTTAAAGCGATACGAAACCGCCGTTTCGTAATAGCAGAACTACGTGTGAGAAGCTCGCAACTTCTGTGAGGGCTGGGGACAACTACTTGAGAAACGTCTAATTCACAATCCCTAAAAATTTCAAGCAATTTGGTTTACAATGAATAAAGTTATTCCAAGAGAAACCACTTTTTCGTATACTTTTGACCGGTACTGTATAAGGAAGTAATGGTTTTTGCCTCACGGCTCCCGATACCCATGTATAATATGTTGCTATCATACATGGACAAGGACGATCCTGGGAGCGTAGGGTGACCCCGCATTTGTTCATTTGTGTGTGTAAAGCACCCCGCAAATCGACTGCAGGATATGAGTATCACCCCACATTTAACATATTTCTGCATGGGAGGGGGGTCACCCTGCAAACAGGAACTTGCCTGTTCATGTATGGTTGCTGTGCTTGCCGAATGATCGTTTGTGTTTGCTTTCCAGGCGGCGCTGGGCATCGAGTACATTCACTTGCACCACTGTATCCATCGCGACATCGCCGCACGAAATTTGCTCATCAGCTCGGACGGATTGGTAAGTCGATATCAAACAAGTATAAGGGTCTTCTTCCGTTTAGCTGGTGTGGGGGGGCGTGGCCTCCCGCCCTGACTGGTTAGGCAGGGGATGAGCTGACCAGTCAGCGCCATAGGCCACGCCCCCACCCCCTCATTGTCAGTGGAAGTATAATAGAACCAAGTCTTACATCATACAACGCTGAAAAGTATCTTAGTATTCGATTAAACAAATACAAAACCTCGCTGTTCAGATCAAGGTTGCCGATTTCGGTCTCAGCAAAGTGTGGAACGAACACGTGACACTGAAGGAGGATCTACAAAGCAGACCATTCAGGTTCAGATTTACAAAAATCATTGTGCCAGAGAGGCTTTAGACTATCCTATAAGAATCGTTGTTTAGCATAGCACCCGCATTGTAACAATGAGATTGTCTGCTAGGGTTGGCAATACGACGCTTCCGTCGATTACTAACCCTCAATGTACTATGAGCTGAATCGGCAAAAATGTCGAATAGGCAAAATGTCGTTTCAATCGAAGCTTGAAAGGCTTGAAAGGCTTGAAATGGATCCCTCAATGTTTTCTTTTTATGTGTTTGTTGCAACGTAAGATGATCAGCAGCTTACAACATAAGATGTGATTTTGGAACTCAGATATTTGGCGCCGGAAGCAATGACAGATCAAAGCGAGTACTCGAGGGCAACGGATGTCTGGGCATTTGGTGTGACCATATACGAGGTACGGTAGATTCACTACCGATGGTTTTATTGTCTTATGTCAAAAATTGTGCATTTATGATGTACTGCTTAAATTGCTGTGAGATTAAACACTTCAAAACAGATGCTACGTTCAGATCTTCACGAACGGACATGTACCACATGAGACGACCACCTTCAAGGGAGTCGTGCAGGTCTGGTTTGAATTTCTTTTACTTCACTCCTAGGCAGCAAACGCAACAGTGCGGTGCAAAAAGGCATCTTTCGAGCTTGTTTTGTGCGCAATACTCATAGCGCGCGGGCCCGTCAACAGGTATATAGTCAACAACGGGTCCGGTAACGAGCTCACAAGAAATACCAGAGGTCCCGCTACTGCTGACGTGTAAGAAAATTATTTCATTGTGAAGCCTTTTGCTGCAGAGGATACGCGCCGGAAGAATGCCGACGTTGTCGAGTGCTGAGGCACCGCCAAGCATCGCCAACATGCTGAGAGAAACCTGGTCGGTCCTTCTAGAACCCTATAACGTATATTTTCTATACCAGCAATCCAGTAGCGCGTGCTTAGACCGTCTATGTACTATAATATATCTGACTCCGATCTGTACAAATATCCGACTGTCACTATACATTCATGCTTGATAGCATAAAACGCAGCTCATAGCAGGTTCACAAGCTGGTCAACACGGCGAAAGGTTGCGAAGAATGTGAATACTTTAGCAAACTTGCGTAATTTGAAAGACACCTAACAATAAGATATGGCTGCACAGTGACAGTCGGCTATTTGTACCGAACGGAGTCAGATATGACGATAGTAATTGCGCGCGCAACGCTAGAGAGCACGAGAATCCAGAGAAACAGACACATTGAATCAGAAAAGTGGCGCGAATTCAAACATGTTTTATAAACAGGGCATTCGAACCGAACGCGCGCCCGGACTTTACGCGACTGGTGACGAATCTGCACGACATTCTCGCTACGTACGAACCACTGGATCCGGATGACATGGCCATCAACAAGAACGAGAAGAACGTGCGCCG
The DNA here is from genome assembly GCA_014805365.1 of Koerneria luziae. NCBI lineage: Eukaryota > Metazoa > Nematoda > Chromadorea > Rhabditida > Neodiplogasteridae > Koerneria > Koerneria luziae. The sequence goes on from JACMIJ010001009.1 coordinate 7,740, forward strand.
CAAACACTTCATTTCGGTCGGTCACATCTTGGTTCGGCCGGTCAACACTACCTCATTTGCATACAGTGTCTTGAAGCTCTTGATCATTGATCGCCGGTAGAAAATTTGCATATTTCTTTGTTCTCTCTTCAAATTTCTTTGTCTCTATGTGAATGAGGTACATTACCCCGTAGACCTTGCGTGTGAACCTCGTACCCACCCTCATTAGACCGGTGGTCATGAAACACTGTATTCTTGAGTGATGTCAATGTGTTGGCGATTGATGGAGTGTTTTACAGGAGGAGACGAAAACAGCCGCACGAGTGACGACGTCACGGACCAAGTCCAACTCGGTCGGCCAGTCCAGCCAATCGTCTTTATCAAAATAAATTTGTTAATAAATATAATATAAAGTGAAGTTGGGGTTTCTTGGATCTAAGATTCGCATATTCCTTTGTTCTCGCGATAAAGGCCTTTGTAATGATATGCAAATTAAGAACCATGAATCGACGGAAGCAACATGCTGTGCTAACAACAGGCCATGGAGTGTTTTATTCGCATCCGTTAATCTCCTGGTGCCCATTACAAGCGGTGTGGGACCTTCCCTTCACCAATAGAGCACGGCCAAAATAGAGAGGATAAGAGAGAACAGACAGCGTCTGCCACTGGGTAGACGCGCCGGTTCTGTGTTATTGGAATATCTGACTCCGTTCCGTGTAAATATCGAACTGTCATTGTGTGATCATATCTTATTGTTAGGATTCTGTCTAATTACACAATTTTACTAAAACATTCAAAATTTCGCAAACCAATACCGTGTTACAGCTTGTGAACCTGCGCTGAACTGCGAAAAACTTGAAAACGCTAATAATATTGAATGTGTAGCGGCAGTATTTGGTCCAAAGGGAGCCAAATATTCCAATAATACTTAACATTGTTGTACTAGTTGGTGGTGGTCATGTTTCGATTACCTTTCGGTGCATTCTGGCCATTTTATGGTATTTTGTCGGTCCATCGCGGTTTATTTTCGGGTTCTTTGTTATCACACATTTTACTCGTTATCTAATTTGTGTACTTTCACGTGATACCGCTTCCTTTGCTATGCGGCAACGGAAATCTCATTGTTCAGCGCGGTAAACAATAGCTAGAACAAAGAAATTAGCATAAAATGAAATGTCGCTTTTAACAAACGTGCTTTGTAGTGTCATCGTACTGGCCGTTCACTTGGGTTAACTCTGTGTCTTACACTGTCAAGGAATACGGTAAGTCCTACGTATCTGGTATTGAGGGCAACATGTTGCATGTCTTGTCAAACTCATTTGCAAATATTTAGAACATAGCCAATTAAAAATAGCTTTATCATGAAACCGCTAGAACGTGCTCTTATTGTTAGCATGCTTTTAAATTGCTGTCAAAATACGTGTTTCGGGCGCGTTTGCCGAAGTCGGTTCCGCCACCTTGGATATGCATCCGGCGTATTATTACGCGTTCGAGCACGACGGTCAGTTCTATCTCTGCCGCATCCCGAGCTGCGATTCCATTGAGTGTAAGAGCAACATATATTGCCTTGTTAAGAATCAGCTTCAACTCGTAACCTCATTCGATTCTGCTGTGCTGGTGGAACGTGAAGGTCTCGGCAAACGCTTCGATTCGTACGTTTCCTCGTACCGTCATCACCTGCTCGTGAGTGTCTTCTACAGAGGCACAGGTTGCGTGGCGACGTCGGCCTTTGACGTTGTGGAGAAGCGCTGGACAACCGGGACTATCGTCTACGATGTTACGCTTAGGACGAATCCCGACTTAATTCCATTTGGAAGCACGTCCTGGAGGGGTGAAATGCGGATCGCAGCGAAACCATCCACATGGCTGCCCTTCGGCGATCCATTCTTCGGCAACGAACGACTTCTCGTCCATCGGATGCATCCACCAAAGCTGAGCGCGCTTGCGCTGCAATCCGTTCATCGTCACGTTCCACGCCGCGTAAAAGCGGCACTCGCGGCGTATTCGACAAACATTACCGACGCTGCGAAGTTTGCCAATTTCCTGTTTTCATTCGACTCCTCCACGAAAACCGCTGCTTACGTTGGTAACGTTGATTGGCATATGGTTGGGTTCTATCTGGTGGCATGTGTGCAGTTTGACCTGATTTTTTGGGCCCTCTTCAGCAAATTTTGGTTCCCCATTCCGCTTATGCCCATTTTGACGAGTATGTTCATACTGTTCGAATATCGGCGCCGCCCGATATAAGAACCACCTATATATACTATTGACATACCTGACTCCGTTCTGTACAAATATCCGACTGTCATTATATATTCAATTTTGAAAGTGTAATCAGGTTTTTCACAATTCAGTACAGGTTCACAAGATTGTGAAATGACACAGATTTGTGGAAAATTTGAATACTTTGGCAAGTATGGGTAATTGGAAAGAAGCCTAACAATAAGATATCATTGTAAAATCGACAGTCGGATATTTGTACACAACGGAGTCAGGTAAGCCAATAGTAATGACCACCACTGGGGGTCCAGCGGACGGGTGCAACAGTATGCCAATGAGATATATGTAATACATTGGACAAGCAAACGTTTTGATTGATCGTTCATACGGAAACGTATTGTGGTATGCGTGTGATAAAAATTATTGTTGTATTTGACTCCATGCTGTACAAATCTCCGACTGTCGCTTCCAAGGAATGCATTATTGACATGATGAATTTGAGCGTTGTTTGAACGGTGTATTTTATCCAAAAGTACATAAGTGTAAAAATAAGGCTAAAAATAAAAATAACAACAACGATAGATGGGAGGCATCGCACCTATCACATGGGAGGAAATGAAGTTTTTATGCACTTAAGCAAAATTCAGACATAAATGAGGGTTATCATGAATACAGAGAAAGGAACAGTTATCAGTGCAAAAGAAAAATCGTTCGCGTTACCACATCATGCTGGATCAATTAAGCTTCCGTCGGTCCAAAAATATGGATATTATAGCCTACTTATGGAAAGTCTTCTTTGTCATTGAATACAAACTGTAGACCGGCGGAAGCAACATGCTGTGTCCCTTCTTCTAGCAAGGCCTGGTAAATGTGATTTGTGTCCCGTTATTATAGGTACAGGTACAGGTACAAATCATGGTTTTGCGTTCTTCCCAGGAAAGAGCTAGAATTACATATACATGGCCGAAGATTACAACGATCAGTGCACAGGACAGCGCTATCTCTTTGCTCGGCAGATATTCCCATAGGCGAGGAAGTTCTTGATAACAGCAACCGATGAATCGGAAACCGATGCGGAAGGAGAGGATGAGCTTTCTGATGGCCAGCGAGAGGCAATCGATAATCCACTTGGCGCACGCGAACACGTCTTCGATACTTTGAATGGTGTCGACGAGAGAATCCGCCGCTGTTGCATTCTGAAAAAAAAGGATAAGAATCTGCTATTGTCATGTTAAAGGGGGCCGGAAAGCGTCAGTTTACCGAGGAATTTGCTTGTGTATGTCCTGAACACAAAAGTGACTGGTCAATAAAACGCTCGTTATGAACACATTCTGAACGAGTGAAAAGACGGTTTCCGGCCTCTTCTAAGGATGAGTCAGACAAGGAAAAAAACTGGGGATTTGACTTACGCGATCTTGCTTGAATAAGTGCATCAAAAAGACGAGTGTTGCCATGTCTTGGTGAGGGTCACGTAGTGAGGGGCAGAATGATGAACGAGAAAGATGCCAGAGACCTGTGGGTATAATTAAGAAGAACCCCTCCTCGTGCCCACTACACTGTCACTTGCCGACAGTACGAGAAATTTATTGTTAAGAAGAAAGCTTGGCTGGTGTATACATTTGGAGTATGTAGCAATGGTTCTTCCAGTTTTCTCAAAATTGCATATTGCTTTGGTGGGATGAAGAACCCCCGCCTCATGAACAGTTGACCTAAGTGCTTGTGCCTCTAAGATTTGCACATTCCTCTATTCTGTCGGTAGAGACTTTTACAATGGCATGTATGTATGTATATGTGGGGCGGAAGCAAACATGTTGTGTAAAAAAGCAGTCCATGATGTGCTTCTTTTACATCCCCGCCAAGGCCAAGGCCGGCCGGTAACCGGTGCCAAACTGCCCATTCTCTCTACAGACTGTGTGGGACCGTCCCTTCATCGAAGGAACATGACAAGAAAGGAAAAGAGAGGGCAGGCAGCGTTTGCCAGTGGGAAGACGCAAGTTGCCGGCTTTACCCGGAATATCTGACTCCGTTCTGCACACATTCAGTTTCGAAGCGTATTCAAATTTTTCACAATTCACATACGGTTCACAACCTTGTGAAATGATATATATTTGTGAAAAATTGAATACTTTAGCCCATTTTTTTAAGGAAACCTAATAATAAGATTTGATCAAACAGTGACAGTCGGACAGGTGTACAGAACGGAGTCAGGTAAGCCAATAGTATAATACTTACCGTCGTTGTGTTGATTGCCGTGTTTCGGGTACTTTGCAGTTCATTTTCGAGTTCTTTGTCATCACACATTTTACTCGTTTTCCAATTCATGTGCTTTACAGTGTCACCGTACTGGTCGTCCACTTTGCTTAACATCGTGCAGTATCGAGGAACAGGGGTCGCTAAAAGCTCGCGGATTCCGAGGATTTACTACCACGGTAAAACGCTTTCGAACGGATACTCGCAACTATCGCGGATTCCGGAGGCGCGTTTGTAGGATGTCCTGAGAGGGTCAGAACCTTGTGGGGCACATTAATTGTAAGTCCGAAGTTATCCAAGTATATACATATCACTGTGGTGACGACGCATTTATGTATCATCAAATATGTAATCCCTGAAATGCATACATATATTCAACTCTCTTCCTACTAGTTGTTTGAATCCATTCACAATCGCTCATTTTACCACTTCCATACATGTAGTGGTTGCTCTTATACACGCAACTCTCCTAACACAAAACAACGGTTTCGGGCCTCCTTAAATGTAATAACATTAATATCGATTACTTTCAGGCAGCTGCGGAATGCATCGCGAGCCGGTCTTTGAGGCCGATCTGCCCACCGAAATCAAGCGCATGCAAGTCGAAAAATATGAGCTCATCGCGAACGACGACTTCCTTCTCGGCATCGGCACTTTTGCGGAGAGCCTGCGGAAGTTTCTGTACGCCGAGTTTACGGACGATTTCCGCTATTACGCGTACGTCTTCAATCGCGTCACGCGTGCCTGGATGAAGCCCATCGCACTGCCGCCGCAGTACAATCCGGCTGGAATGTTCTCGAATCGGCAACTCTATTTCGATTTGCTTGGATTCGTGTCACGGAAGACGTTCGTCTGCCTGTGCTGGGAAGAAACGGGCGAACAGTTTCTGGCGTTTCTTCGTATCAACGAAACCTTTTCCGCTATCGTGGAGACGAAGCGGATGACGGTCGCACTAGCGGTAGAAAAGAAATTTCGCTTTCGATGCGCCGCGTTCTGCGTAACGCTAGACTCCGCCAGGCTGCTGTGCTACAACGAGAAGACGTATACGGTCTATGAATGCACGGACAGATCGTTCTGCGAAGTCGGTTCAGCCACCTTGGATGCGAAAATGTCGTGTTATTACGCGTTCGAGTACGACGACCAGTTCTATCTGTGCTGCAATTTCATTAACGGGCGTTGGAACAACAATAGTATATATTGTCTTGTCAAGAATCGGCTTCAACTCGTAACTTCCTTTGACATTGCTGTGCTCGAGAAACGTGAAGGTATGACCGGGTCCCGAAATACATACGTTTCCTCGTACCGTAATCACTTGCTCGTGAGTGCCTTCCACAGAGGCACAGGTAGCGTGGCGACGTCGGCCTTTGACGTTGTGGAGAAGCGCTAGACAACCGGAACTATCGTCTACGATATCCCACTGAAGACGGATTACTTCTCTACTCTCTTTCTAAGCAGGTCCTGGAGGGGTGAGATGCTGATCGCAGCGAAACCGTCCACATGGCTGCCCACCGGCGATCCAATCTTCGGCAACGAACGACTCCTCGTCCATCGAATGCATCCGCCAAAGCTCAGCGCACTTGCGTTGCAATCCGTTCATCGCTGCGTTCCGCACGGCGTAAAAGCGGCACTCGCGGCGCAATCGACGCAGATCGATGACGCTGCGAAGCTCGCCGCTTTCCTGTATTCATTCGATTCCTCCACGAAAACACCTGCTTACGTTGGCAACGTTGATTGGCACGAGATTGCCTTCTCGATGACCATATGTGTGGTGTGCAGTGGAAAAATAGTTCGTATCCCGGCGTATCCCTGAGTTTTACCCCCCGCCGCCATGTGCCCATACCCCCCGCCTCCCACCGAGCTGGCAATAAGACGCATGGTTCAATGATAACTGTTTGTTTTTAAGTCAAATGTATGAAAAAATGTTTATATGATGTTTTCTCAGCATAAAAACAAATTTTTAAAAAGTTAGAACACGTAATAAATTATTTAAATACATCAAGTAACCATTTT
>JACMIJ010001010.1:0-14196 GCA_014805365.1 Koerneria luziae
TTTTCTTTTCTTCGTTTCACCTTTTGGAATATTAAACTACCGCTACACTGAAAATAAATCACCCTTTTCTTTGCGCAGCCCATTTTACAGGAATTATGTTTGCCTTGCTGCTTCTATCGAGAACACAAACGCAATTCGGGTTCTATCGTCACTTTATCTTCACTTCGTGTTGTATTGATTTGTTTTATTCGGTCATACATACACTATTGTGCCCGGTAAGTCTTTATCTTTATCGCAGGATTTATCTTTATCGCAGGATCTTTTTTTGAATACATTGGCAAATATGCGTAATTAAAAAAGAAACCGAACAATAAGATTTCATCAAAAAACGACAGTCGTCGGAGACTTGTGTGAAAGAAGTCAGATAATCCAATATGTAGTATTCCAATATGTGACGGCAACTTTTCATGAGCAATTTGTTGTGTACAATTATTAATACAAATAGTATAATAACATTTATTAGAAATATTTTTGTTTAGCATTATATTGTACATTAATCATCTAATAGTACAGACGAGTGTTTTTTTTTAGATTTTGTACGTAGCCAACGGGATCTACCTCATAACGCCACTCCATCAACTATTCAGTAATACGCTGACCCACATTGCCTTCTTGCTTTGGATGTTTTCGTACACCAGTGTCGCCACTTTCATTGCACTCTGCTTCGTTTACAGATATGCGCTTCTCTGCAAGTATGTGCTTTTACTTACTTTTCGGCCTAAAAAGCCAATAAAGCATAATTGGCAAATGTTTATATATTATTGTGTAGTAAATAGTGCATAGGACGTAGTACTACATGCCTCTAGTTTTGTAATAACTGTTAGCAGCTCATGGCATGAAATGGTACACTGGGTTCTCAGGATATGGTGTAAGTCTGATCAAGACTGGAGACACTGATCCCATATAATAAAAGGGAATGGTGCATGGAAGAAGAAGGTTATTACTAGCTGTAAAGTAAGTGAATATGTAAAATATGCATAAAAGGAAAGATACAAATTGTTCAATATTTGCAGCACACGCATCGAAGTTGCGTTCCACACTCCTTGGAAATGCGCGATCTTGGTACTATTCGGGATTGCAATCTGCGGTATCCGTTATTATAACTTACACAATAGGATATTTATATTTGTTACTAGTATGTTACTACTATTGGCTTACCTGACTCCGTTCTGTTCAAATATCCGACTGTCGATTTATAGTGGTATCTTATTGAGGTTTCTTTCCAATTACCCCATATTTATTTCAAAGTATTCAAGTTTTTCACAAACCTATGTGATTTCACAAGCTTGTGAACCTGTACTAAATTGTGAAAAACTTGAATACACTTACAAAATTGAATATATAATGACAGTCGGATATTTGTACAGAACGGAGTCAGATATTCCAATAGTAAGTACTATGTTCACGTTTGCCATAGCCCACGTAGGCGTTGCAAACCCTTCTTGTAGAGTTTTGTGTAGCATGCCAATTGAGCGTTTTATAAGGCTTGAAAGACAAAAAAGGCATAATCAACAAAGAGATTACACACACGAGTGTACCTAATATATTCATGTTCCATTGCAAACATAAACATATGGAATAACATCAAGGCATGTTCACTCCTGAGGTTAAAGAAGGTGTAAACTCACTTTTTAAAGTACTATGTCCCCGTTAACCTTAGCTTGCCCTGAGTGTGGTTGACACTTCTGTAGCTTGTTTAGTGATATAAATGCCAATTGGGTGTTTTGTGAGGCTTGAAAGACAGAAAATCGTCAAAAATAGCATGTAACTATGCCCTATTTATTCATGTTTCAGAGCAAACATATTATATGATACGGGCATAGTAAAAAGAAAGTGCATTTACTCCTTCTTTATGATGTGTAGCAGTTACATTTCCTTCTTTCAGGTTATATCACTTTTATCGGACAAATAGCCTTTACGCTCGACGATGAAGGGAAAATGAGAGTTACGAACCTCTACTCAGCGTTCTTTGATTTCAACTATGCCGATGACTTTATCTCAGGATTCGATTCAAGGGTACTTCATACAATACGCGCTTGTTAGTATTATTTACGAAATAGGAACCAATAGATTACAATTACATAGCATACACTATACATTAGTGGCTTGAATTATCTAGACAATCCAAGTATCATTACACTTAAGATTGAGAATCAATTATGTGTCATCTAAAACGTGTATATATAATAACCCGATTACTCATCTTCTTTGGTTCTCTCTTTCGTTCTTGCATGTTCTACCGATAAATTCTACGTGTGGAATGTGCTAATTGTAAGAGGCTAAGAGGAAAGAGGCCTGATCAACTTCGTTCCCTACATTTAGTCAGAACAACATTTTTTCACGTTTACAAATAGGCTTTTCTGTCACAAATCTGCGTTTATTGTAGTTGTTCTTATCCTGACCAGGTTCTATTATTTCCAGGGTATCTCTGACCCTGGAAATAAGGGGTTTATGAAAAACACAAAGCACCGCAATTTCCCATGTATGTGTATGTCAGTCGAGTCTTCTTTGGTCTTCTTTCACATATACATGCAAAGATGAGCAACACAGAGAATAAGGACAAGTTGTCCGCACAACAGTAATATAAAGACAATAATGTTTCGTTTAGATGCGCGATCCCTGGAGGGCATTCAATTGTCTGCTACAATTTGTTGTCTTTTGTATCATTCTGACAATAATAATGACATTCTGTGGAATTCGAATTCATCGAGAAATAACAGGCAGTCGATTGAGTGCGATCACCGTGAAGATGCACAAGAATGCGTTCGTCATGCTGTTGTTACAGGTATCCATCCTCTAGGAAGTTTCAAAATCAGTTTTTTAGTCTTTACATATTAGACATATTTCAAATATGACCTACCTTTCATTCTGCACTGCAAGGAAAACTTTGGCAATCTCCCTTCAATTGCATCAATTCCATAATCAAGCACAACTTGTTGTTAGGCCTACCCCCCCCCCTAGCTTTCTTAAAATTACCATCAGCCTTAATCTTCAAAAACGGATGATTATAAGAAATTAGAATAGAACAGAATATGTTTAGTGCCAATGTTACTGGTAATAGTACGGTAACACTTATAGGGGACAATTTTGACGTGGGATTCCTGAACGGAGTATTAATTGCTTTTCAACACATTTCTTTGTTACAGGCCCTGAATCCCGTCCTCTCGCTGTACGCCTCGGGTGTTGTGTGTTCTGTATCCGCAATTGCCGGTTGGGACATTGGCGTATTCTCGCTTTTCGTGACGGGGCTCCTCGTGCTCTTTCCTCTCATGAATCCGGCCATTGTCATCTCATTGACAAAAGAGTATCGGACCAGGATTCGTATTTTCCTGAAATTGTCGATACGTCCGGTAGCGATTTCGGCCACAACAACAGAATTCGAGAGACCACAGTTCGATGCTCAGTATTAGGAAGTTGATGTGACAGTAAACTAAGGTTCTCCCGAATCAAGGCTTATTCGCCTGGGGGGGGTCCCAAAAGATGCCGGGACACATTGTGACATGCAGTTCTTCCTGACAAAACCAAATCTTCGGTGAAGTTCCACGCTTTTCCAAGGCAGAAAGCTCAAAGTTCACCGAAATAGGAAGTAAGGAGTAACAATCTCAACAGGAACGCTTATAAATATGCATTCACCATGCTGGTTATGCAGGTATCCTGTCTTTGGCATTATATGTACACTTGTGTTAAGTTTGTGTAACTTAAAGGCTAAGCTTTGCATATTTCTCTGTTGTCATACAAATGAAGAATGGTAAACCGTGACATGCGAGAACCTTAAAAAACTATATTTGTTGTAAGCAGCATGTGTGTGATGAGGCTTGCAAAAGGGAAATGTAACTCGGGCAATGTAGGGGTAATTATTATATAAAATGGTAGTAAGATAAAAGCCATGTTTGAAAAGCAAACAACAGGTGCTGAAAAGGCAAGCAAATGTTGCAAACCAGGAAAAAGGAAAAACGATTGAACACATTTGATTATTTTGCTATCCACCTTATTGCTAGTCGAAACGTCGTATCTTATTGTTAGCAGACTCGTACTAGTGTCACGTAAATATACGCTGAATCGAAAAAGTGCAGAACATTTTAATTCTACGCCTCTCATATCGGAATACATCATCTGTGTCATACGTGTGCAAAAAAAGGAATGCTGCTAAACATAAGCAAGGCAAAAAATTTCATCCTTACAATTAGGCAAGTACCGAGAATACACTTCAATTGCTCATCAGCACATATATCGATAATTCATTTCCATAAGGATTGCACATCATATGTACTTTTATGTTAATGCAGTACTTAAAAGTGGTTCCAGAATGCTTGTAAATATTTAGAACCCCTTTTATTTCATAGCTGGATGCTAAGTTCGGTTCGTGTTCTACTTGTGTATTCCCTTGCAATGGGAATCGTTTCCGTACTTGTGAATATTATGTTTGCCTTGCTGCTTCTCTCAAGAACTCAAACGCAATTCGGGTTCTATCGTCACTTTATCTTCACTTCATGTTGTATTGATCTGTTTTATTCGACCATACATACACTACTATGCCCGGTAAGTGCTGGGTAATACATGTGGGGCGATCTCATAAGCACCCCAAAAACCACTTGCGCACAAACCATAGCTTGTAACTTTGACAAAAGAGTGATTGTATTTCAGCAAGAATCTCAAGTTATGCTCGATTTAGGACCAAATACCAAATTTATGAAGAGTTGTTGCATGTATTTATGATCTTATTGTTAGAGAGTGAGCTAAAACGACCGTTTTTCCAGGTTTTGTACGTAGCAAACGGGATCTACTTAATAACTCCACTCCATCAACTGCCCAACAACACACTTACCCATATTGCTTTCGTGATCTGGATATTTTCATACAGCAGTGTCGCCACGTTCATTGCCTTCTGTTTCGTTTACAGATATGCGCTTCTTTGCAAGTATGTGTGTTTTTTTTGTGCAATAACTATGAACAGATGTGAGCTGGTCGTAAGTAAATAAGTAAAAAAAAAACACATAATACGTATACATCTATGTGAGAAAAAACGAACGCATTTCGATAGGTAAAAGAAGACAACAAACACAAAGGAGATATGTTTGCTCCGTGGTAGGAATCAGTTTAAGGAGCTGCGAAATCGTTGTTTTGTTGTGGCAGAAATGTGTGCATGACTCACCTGCAACTTCTGTAAGAGATGACAACTATATAAGGCAATGATGGTTTTTGCCTCCGAGGATTCACAATTTCCGGCCCCTTTAACAGAGCAATTTGATTCGAAATATCCGACTGTCACTGTATGCACAAATCTTATTGTTAGGTTTCTTTCCAATTTCCGAAATTTGCCAAGTATTCAAACAAATCGCAATTCTATGCCATTTCACAAGCTTGTATATTGCGCTGAACTGTAAAAAATTTGAATACGCTTACAAAATTAAATGCATAGCGACAGTCGGATACTTGTATGTACAGAACGGAGCCAATAATACTGGTCTTTTGGTTTTGTTATTTCTCTTGACAAGTTCTTTTTTGTACTAACTATTATTAGCAGCTGTGAGCTGATTGTAAGTAAATACGCTAAGATATAGATATATACATGGAAGTGAATGAGAACTAATTGCTCTTTACAGCAAGCGCATCGAAGACGCATTTCACACGCCATGGAAATGTGCGATCTTGGCACTTCTCGGACTTACAATCTGCGGTATTCGTTATTATGCAAGTAAACTATTCAGAGAAAAATAAGCCTCATATTTTGTGTGTTTTAAACACTGGAGCACTATTGAGGTGGCAAGTTACATAGTGTTTTTAAGTGAGTTTATACCATCCTCCACTTTAGGTGTGAAGCAGTTTTTTTTCCATCTTTCAGGCTATATAACGTTTATTGGGCAATCAGCTTTTACGCTCGATGATGAAGGGAAAATAAGAGTTGCGAACCTCTACTCAGCGTTCTTTGATCTTAATTTTCTCTCTGACTATGTTTCAGGATTCGATTCTAAGGTACTCATACAATTAACACTTATATGAGGTTTATTTTATACTGAGAGGTTCATCCCGTTTTCAAACATGCATTCCCGTTGCAAACACACATGTGTTCACTGTAATAAGTACATTATAATGTCTCTTTAGACCCGTGATCCTTGGAAGGCATTCAATTGTATGCTACAATTTGTTGTTATTTGTATCATTCTGACAGTAATAATGACACTCTGTGGGATTCGAATTCATCGAGAAATAACCAGCAATCGATTGAGTGCGATTACTGTAAAGATGCACAAAAATGCTTTCGTCATGCTTCTGTTACAGGTATTCCAAAAAACATTGTGTTTTTGTTTACCTTTACATATGAGACATATTTCAAGCATATCTTACCTTTCATTGTGTAAGGCCTGTCTTTGCAATCTTCCTTGAACTGCCACAATTCCAGCATAAAACACAGCATTAGCCGATTGCATTTTTTAAATAAGTTTTTGTCTTCAAGATGGTCGTCACGGCATCCACTGTTATAGAAGTGATCCGTAGGAGGTTCCGGGAACGCATCCTGAATTCCCGGAAACCTCCTACGATCACTTCTATACCAGTTGTTGCCTTATCAACATTCTATGATCTAACAGTTCAACTACTTTCTAATACTGTTTGTGTTCACAGGCCCTGAATCCCGTCCTCTCGCTGTACGCCCCGGGTGTCGTGTGTTCTGTAGCAGCCATTGCCGGCTGGGACATTAGCGTATTATCACTTTTCGTGACGGGACTCCTGGTGCTCTTTCCTCTCATGAATCCGGCCATTGTTATCGTATTGACAAGAGAATATCGAAACAGGATTCGTATCATCCTGAAATTGTCGACGAGAGCAGTAGCTATTTCGGCCACAACGACCGAATACGAGAGACCGCATTTCGATGCGCAGATTTAAACAGTTGCTGTGACAGTACGTGCAGTTCTTCCTACTCACAAACCAACCGAAATCTTCGGTGATGTAACTTTTTTTAAAGTAAAAAAAAAGATGATGCCCACAAATTTTTGTCGACATTTGTGGGCATCATACACATTAACATTAGTGGACTATACTCCATTTTTCGAGTACAAAACGGATACTTATCTTTCCCCCCTCGCTCACCCCCGATTAGCCTAAGATCTAACCATGCAACCATCACTCCAATTTTAAAAATTTCAAGCGTATATGCTGCGGTACAGAAATAAATAATTAAATTGACTACAGTCTGTTAATAATTCCACATCGTTCACCTAAATCTGAACTTCCATGTTTCAATCTGGCATACTACGACGATTTCATAGACAAACTGTGCTCAACGGAAATCCTAAATAACAGAAACATTAAGGATGCATTACAGTGGTCGACCACTCAACAAGCAGTACAGCCTGAATATTATCAACCTTAAATCACTTACTAAAGAACAAATAGAGGCTATCAAAATTAGCTCTTGTATACATATGTCATATACACCATGAATACATAAACTGACTATAAACACGTCTGTACGGGAGCTCACAATCTCATTGAAAACTTAAAACTTATCGCCAAAGGTACGAATATGTAAACCACAGCTTGTTGCCAAACCAAAAATCGACCAAATTTTGGAAAGACATTTCGAGTGCGATTTGAACAACACGAGTCACTTTCCAAATGTATTAATAACACGGGTAAGAAACATAAAACCGACAAATCTTACAGTTAGAAGAGTGGCATATATCAAGCAACGATCTGCATATCTGACTCCGTGCTGTACAGATATCCGACTGTCACTGTTTAACCACATCTAATTGTTAGGTTTCTTTCCAATTACATCCATTTGTTAAAGTATTCAAATTTTTCACAATCCAATGCCGTTCTCCAAGTTTTGAACGTGCTATGAACAGTGAACACAATTTGAATACGCTTATAAAACTGATTATCTTGCGACAGTCGGATATATGTACAGAACGGAGTCAAGTATTCCAGTAGTACGTACAAGATCGACTCTCTACTCGACTCGACCATTTATTAGAACAACAAACAATCACAAAAATGAATATTCATAGGCATAATAAACTGCTTTTGACTAATCAGCCTTGATGATATTTTTACACCAGCCTAAGCTCCTCTGATTCCAATGAGCTTTCCAGTGACCTCTTGCACTGAGTCACCGTAAATATAGTAACTGCTCACAGAAAAAGAACCCTCAAATTTGAGGGTTTCATTCACTGTTTGCTGCAGCAGTGCTATAAATCCTCATTTTTTGAACTGAATGTAGTTTATAGTCAGCACCTTCATCAGGGGAGAAAATGAGGGTTAAAACCCCTCAAGCACCTTCAGACATATTCGAGGGTTATTTTTCTCTGAGTGGGAAGCTATGATAACTGGAAACAGAGCAGTTTGCTAGAGTCAAGAAAAATGTTTTTCCTTCACCTGCTTTCTTGCTCGTTCTCGTTCATATAACCCGAAGAAGTCGTAATCAAGTAGTTCTACAATATGCGCTAAATTTATGCACTTTCATAAGATCAAACTTTGCGAATTCCTGAAGAAATCCCACTCACAAACACCCGCAATCACGTGCATCTAGCATTATCTGTTGTTGTGTTATAAGTGTGCGAAAAACGACTCACCCTTAGGCGAGTTCCAAGAAGATACTTCAATTACTCGCCAGTATACATATACCATTCCACATAGATATGCAATTTGTTTGTGTATAAGAATTGTGCATCATAATATATATTTTTTATACATATTAAGTAGAATTCTTGTTTAGAATGAATATACTGTTTTGGTGTCGGCTAGGAAATGCTTACATCATCGGTATTCTTTGAATGTCTCTTTGCCTTTTTCTTCTTCTTCCTTACATCATTCCCGTTTATTATACGGAGTCGTTGCCACCAGTCTTGATGTGACTGAATTTTTTTTTTGTGTATAGATATGCGAATTAAGTATCTATCCTAATTCTGTAAAATGCTGTGAAACGCTGTGCAATTATATAATTGTATTTTAAAGTAAAGTACTCCCGAATCAAGGCCTCATAGCCTGCGGGGGCGGTAACCGAGGGAGCCGGGGTAGAAGATTCCCTTGGCCATAAAGGGAAGACCCTCGGCGTGCTGAGGAAAAAGTGTGTATGCATTGTATTTTACATTTTACAATACATGGCTACTTTGTGGTGCATAAAAGACCGAATATGTTCATAGGCACCAAAAACCGGTTGATCTCACGTTGCAAACAATAAGTAGCTGCACAGCTTAATAACTTTGTATATATCCTCATTAACCAGTATTATGTATACCCTTGCACTCATTCTTATTGGCCATTACTACTAAATGTGCTCATGCACCCAAACGTTCCGTCTTAATTATTGAGAACGTCAATATGTGCTGTAATAGAAAGCTAGAAACGCATTACTTATTGCCGGTTCAATACGTTAGCCTTATTGTTAGGTTTTTCTAGTAAGAGTATGAGACAGTCTGTTTCTCTTGACTTTCAAAGTGCTCTAATATTTTAACATTATAATACTTGAAGGGGATTTTCAGAGGCAAAAACCATCATTTCCTTATATAGTTGCCCCCGCTCACAGAAATTACAGGTCTCTTATACACGTTATATCGTTGTTACGGAAAAACCGTTTCGCAGCTTGTTGCGGAATAATGGCTCCTTTAAAAGTGGTTTTAAAATGTTTGTAAATGTTTAAAACCGAATTATTTCATAGCTGGATGCTAATTTCGGTTCGTATTCTAATCGTATATTCTCTTGCAATGGGAATCGTTTCCGTACTTGTAAATATTATGTTTGCCTTGCTGCTTCTGTCGAGCTCTCAAACGCAATTCGGGTTCTATCGTCACTTTATCTTCACTTCGTGTTGTATTGATCTATTTTATTCTACAATACATACGCTACTGTGCCCGGTAAGTACAGGGTAATGTACGTTGCCCGATTTCATAGGTTTTCTCTGGACCTAAATTTTTGGCATACTTGACTCTGTTCGATTATATACAAATATTCGACTGTCGCAATATATTCATATTTGTAAACGTATTCTAATTCTAAAGCATTCATAGCGAGTTCACAAGCCCGTAAAACGGCGTAGGGTTGCGAATACCTTGAAGATTCGTCTCATTGGTATGTAACATAACAACAAGATTTAATTTTTTTTTTGACAACAGTCGGATATTTGTTCAGAACACAGTCAGGCATGCCAATAGTACATGTGAGGAAAACTTTGAACATTCAAATTGCTAGTACAAAGAACAAAACTTGTTAGAAAAACATTTATTTAAAAAAGCAATATTGCATATTCATTATCTTATTTTTGATTTTAAGTGGCCGTTTTTTCCAGGTTTTGTACGTAGCAAACGGGATCTACCTAATAACTCCACTCCATCAACTGACCAATAAGACAGTTACGCACATCGCTTTTGTGGTCTGGCTATTTTCGTATACCAGTGTCGCCACATTCATTGCCTTCTGCTTTGTTTACAGATATGCGCTTCTTTGCAAGTATGTATTTTATGTTAAGAAGGTGTAAACTCACTTTTTAAAGTACTATGTCCTCGTTAACCATAGCTTTCCCTGAGTGTGGTTCACACTTTCGTAGCTTGTTTAGTGATATAAATGCCAATTGGGTGTTTTATGAGGTTTGAAAGATAGAAAATCGTCAAAAAATAGCATGTAACTATGCCCTATTTATTCGTATTTCACAATAAACATAAGACTCGGGCATAGTAAGAAAAAAATGTGTGTTACGATCTTTAATCATAGTTACATGCTATTTTTTTTTTGAAAAAAATGTGAAAAAAAAACTCCTTTTTTAATACTATTAGCATAGTGTGTATGTATATATTTGCCTCAATGATTAAAGATCGTAACTCTTCAACTCTTATATGAGACGTGCATCTCGGGGGTTCCCGATGTAGGCTTTGAATGGAATGTGGAATAATACGTTCAGAGAAGGTTATGTGAAATAGCTAGAATAGTAGCTGTAAATAGTAGCTGTGAGGTAAGAAAATAAGTAAAAAAAAATATACATATAATATAATATAATATATACGGAAGTGACTGAGATACTAATTGTTCACGCCGCTATGAACACGCCTTCATAGATAGAAGAGAACATTGCTCTTTCACCGACGCAGAAGTGAATAGGTATAATGCATAGTACACACTACGTTCTTGTTGTTAGTGCCTATGTTGGTCATATTCCTTTCCCACCTCCTTAACGGTCTATAGATAAGAGAATATAACCAACACAAAAGAGATATTTTTGTTCCGACGTAGGAGTCAATTACTCACTGTTTGAGTCGATTCAAACAATAGAGCTAATCAGATATTTTAGCGTTATAAATTATACCTGTTTTGTGTTTCTTGATTTGTTAGCTGTAAACTGACATTGATAAAATACACATACAAGGGCAAAGTTAGTGTAAGAATATAAATACATTTATTTATTTATTTATTCCGTAATCAGAAGGGTTCTTCGACGGGCCCAGTGACCTTCTGTTCATAAATACATACCAACATTTATTCATAGAAGTGAATAAGATGCTAATTGCTCACGCTTATAGTTTGCAGCAATACAAAATTGCCTTTTTTTGAACTTTACTCTCTCTCTTTATTTTTAAAATTTGTTTTAATTCACTTTAAAGAGGGCCGGAAACCGTCAGCTTACAGAAGAATTTGCTTATGTGTATTCCCTGAACACAAAAGTGGCGGGTCAATAAGGCACTCGTAATGAACACATGAAATGACGGTTTTCGGCCTCTTTTAAAAAAAGAAAGAAAAAATTGCAGCAGGCGTATCGAAAGCGCGTTTCACACTCCTTGGAAATGCGCTATCTTGGCACTCTTCGGCATCGCAATCTGCGGTATGAGTATTCAGAGCAAATAATCCTCAATTTTTGAGTGTTCTAGACACTCAAGCACTATTGAGGCTAATTTTGCTGTGAGTACAATAATTGTACAGTACCGTGCACAATTCTATTGACATAATTTTGAGTTGTGAGTGAGCTAGAAAGTTCCCATTTGGCCATGATATATGGCCAAACGGGAACTTTTGCACAGAGCGGAGTCAGACATGTCAATAGTATTTGTGTTTCACGGCAAGCATATGAGAAGAACATGGCATACAGAAATGTTTTCTCATGAAACGGCTGTATAAAACTTCCTTCTTTCAGGTTATATAACTTTTCTCGGACAACTTGCTTTTACGCTTGACGACGAAGGAAGGATGAGGGTTACGAATCTCTACTCAGCGTTCTTTGATTTCATCCCCGATGACTATATCTCAGGATTCGATACAAGAGTACTTCATACAATTAGCGCTTGCTAGTACTACGGAGTTTATTTACGAAACAGAAGCCAATTTATTACAATTACAATTGCACCACACTTTAGTCTCAGGAGCGTTTTATCACGTCTACAAATATGCATTTATGTCACAAATGTGTGTTCACTTTAATCAGGACAAAAATGTCTTATTTGAACGTTCAACATATTTCCATGATAAGAGAAGATAACAAACATAAAGGAGCTATTTTTTTTTGTTCCGAGGTAGGAACCCAATGAACCATTATTTGATACTAACGTAACAACTTTTGGCATATCCGTTTTGTACGAATATCGGACTGTTTCTATATGCTCAGTTTCATAAGCGTATTAAGGTGTTTTACCATTCAAAGAAAGTTTATCAGCTCGTGAAATGACATAACTTTGTGAAAAACTTGAATTCTTTGTGTGATTAGAAAGAAACCTAACAATAAGATTTGATCATACAACAACAGTTGGATATTTGTACAGAACGGAGTCAAGTATTCCAATAGCATGCCGGTCAAGTATTCCTGATACGTTTTTCTTTCCCTATATATGTACATACACCGTGAGAATTATGTGTAACATGGAAAATACGGACAAGTTGGCTGCACGCCAGTAAGAAGGACAATAATGTCTCATTTAGATGCGCGATCCGTGGAGGTCATACAATTGTCTGCTGCAATTTGTGGTCTTTTGCATCATTCTAACAATAGTTATGACGTTCTGTGGGATTCGAATTCATCGAGAAATAACAGGCAGCCGATTGAGTGCGATCACAGTGAAGATGCATAAAAACGCGTTTGTCATGCTGCTGCTACAGGTACTATTGGCATATCTGATTCCGTTCTGTACAAACTGTAACTGTATGACTACATCTTATTGTTAGGTTTCTTTTAATTTATAATACACAAATTGCGCAAGTATTCAATTTCCATGCAAACCTATACTGTTCAACAAGATGATGACAGGTAATCACTGAGAAGTGTCAAAGGTAGAAACGCTTTGTTTGATATTCTTTACCTTTTTCCAATGGCATACTTGACTCTGCTCTGTACAACTGTGCGACTGTCCCTGTATGATCAAATCTTATTGTTAGTTTTCCCTTCAATTACGCAAATTTGCTAACAATAAGGTTTTTATTTTTTTCGCAATTCTATGTTCCAGGCCTTGAATCCGGTCCTCTCGCTGTACGCCCCGGGTGTTGTGTGTTCCGTTGCAGCCATCGCCGGCTGGGACATTGGCGTATTCTCACTTTTCGTGACGGGACTCCTCGTGCTCTTTCCCCTTATGAATCCGGCTATTGTGATCTCGTTGACAAGAGAGTATCGTAACAGGATCAGGATTATCCTAAGACTGTCGTCGAGAGCAGTAGCTATTTCGGCCACAACGACAGAATACGAGAGACCGCAGTTCGATGCTCAGATTTAGACAGTTGCTGTGACAGTACGTGCAGCCACACATATCCTCACTTGTAACGAACATGCAACATTCTGTGCTGGAAACACCCCAAGAGGTTCAAATTTTCATACTGTGGTGGTACCAGTTTGAGATTACATGCATGCAGTTCTCCCTAGTCACAAAATAAAATCTTCGGTGAAGTCGAGAATCACCATTTTCCACTGTGGAAAAACCATAGTCCACCGGAACACAATGTGCGCTGACTGACAAGGAGCACAAATCTCCCGCAAAGCGCACTTAAATGCTAGCTGTAACTTTTGTGCAGCTAAAAGAGTATAGAAAAGAGTATCGCCGTCTAGCTTATCACACCTGAATGGTAAAATACATCTTCTTACACTTATTGTCTGCGACATATGCCAGCCGGTTTTGAAAGTCAGTGCAAAGTCAACTACTACACGTGGCTGTTCAGTCGCTGCGAGACCATTCGTTCAAAATTCGGCTGGCACTTAGTATTTATCCCGCAGGCTGCTCCTTGTCACAC
>JACMIJ010001011.1:0-14196 GCA_014805365.1 Koerneria luziae
TAAAGGTATTAAGAAAATCGAACATGGAATGACAGTCGAGTCAATTGTACAGAACGGAGTCAGATAAGCTAATAATAGACAACAACGGCATTGGTAGCTTAAAGACGGAGTGAGCGCACTTTTTTACTATGACATACTAGAGCTGTACGCAAAACAGAATACACTCTGTAAGATACTAGAGCTGTACACACAAAAATAATACATTCTTGCTTTGTCAACTTTTCTTCCACAAATACAAATGCCAGCTTTTCCCTCCTCCGGAACTGTCGTAAGCTCTCAGCCCGTAGCTACAACATCACAACGTACTATGTACCATCAGTCTACATCTGCGTTACAAAGCACCATAAAATAACAATTATTACTGCAGGCATACTGTAGCAAAAGTTTACAAATATTACCCTACCGTACTTTATACATCATAATTTGCGTAGTGCGTAGTCTGTAGTACCACATGCCTCTAGTTTGCATATTAAACGATACGGATGCGTTACAGTGCATCACGCTTTTTCATTCGTGAAATGCTCTATTATATTCAGGCTGATGATCAACTCGATGTTCCTCCTCCACCGAAATATCAGGGAGATTCCATTCATTTTGGAATAATCATTGAGAAGACAGGGCAAGCGCACAGGTAGCAGGTAAGCTGGTGCGTTCATTTGAATTTGATCGATTCGAAGTTGGTGATTGGATCATGGCGGCGAGCTGGTGCCCATGTTGCTAGCGACCACTCTGAACTTAGGCAAACCAAGCGTACGACGTTCAAATTCGAGTAATCCTGGTTTCTTCTTGATTAATGTAGGCTTGGAACGAAGAGCCATGCAGTTTGTTTGTCATAAATGGTAATGTGTCTATGCTTTCAGGGCTTGGAGGAGAGCTGGAAGGAAGCGCGCGCGCGAAATAAAGAAGAAAAAACAAAAGAAAAAAATGAAAAAAATAAACTTAAGGTATGCACTTAACAAAAAAACTAGCTTGCTTTCTTTCATAATTGTTTTGTGTTCTTGTCTCGAGAACACAAAGAACCTCATTATTGACTTTTCAAGCGAACATAACTTCTATTCTATGTGATTTGACTACTCATAGAAAAATGAGCCTCAATAGTGCTGGAGTGTTTACTGGGTTATATACTGTTTACTCTAATTCAACTAGCCAAGTCTTACTTTTTTTCTTTGTCGCCTGTCTGCTCTGTTGCTTTTGACACTTTGAAAGTTGTCCGCGCTTTTTATATTTTGGTTGATCATCTGTAATACGTGCACGCTGGACTCCCCTCTAAAGAAGTGAACACAACCGACTGGATCCCATACGCCCGACAAAGGAATCGATCACATCATCAGGTGGCAGATAATGGAATCTCGGCGACATGTCGTTGCGTGTTGGAGCACCGTCGAGGTCCGCCGTATTTTCGCCAACTGCAGAGGACCGGGGGGCCATCCCGGATTGACTTGAGCAGGCTGAAGAACAAATGACCAACCGAGAACTGTCTGTAGTGTGATAGACGATGCAAATCATGACGCCCAAGTTTTGCTATGATTCCATTTGGATGTGACCCGGCCTCCGCTTTACCTTCCAGATTCCTATCGACTCAAACAACCGATTCACACGCTAGGCTGGGCGTTGATTTATCACGCCACGTGATCAGCCAGTGAATAAAGGCAGCACGCACCTGTCACGAACTATCTCTCTTATGAAAACCCACACCAAGCTGAACCATCCACGGAATCGACACTCGACCGCATCGCCTGGCCGACGACAGCACACAATGATGGCGCGCATCATGCCAATCAATGGTTCGAACATAGACAGGACGGAATGCACCAATGAGCAGAGTGGTGATCAGCAGAAGAAAAAGAGATTCGAGAAGCATAAAAACTGTTGTAGAGTGGAATGCGATCACACGGAAAGGGAGTTGGAATAGTGGTCGCCACACACATTCTCACGTCGAGTTTCATCGGCTGCACTCGAGTACAATAATCCGAGGACAAACACCACGGAGCAACACACATAGTTATTGTCTAATTCTGAACTGATCTATCGCATGAAAACGCATAAGTCGCATAGAAACCAGGCCAGGAAGAGTATTTCGATTAAATTAACTTCTACCGCACGAAAGGATACCGCATGTATATGTGTAAGGAGGATTAGGAAACGAAGCCTTCTCATCCCACGTTGCTAACTATTCCGCTTAACCATCACCTTTAGCCTGGCCTGTACCGTTGACGATTTCCAACACGAAATTCATCCAATCTTCTGTCATGTATTTCCATTCCATGACACGTGACTATTATGCTGTTGTAGCCTAAGCACTTCTGTCAATTTGTAATTATGCTGAATAACTCTTTTTACTTTCGTTCAGCAGTAATAATAATTCCTCTATTCTGTACGAAATGAAGTCGATTTTCTGTGTCATATACTTCAGTTTCGCGTTCCATTGTAAAAGAGTAAGGAGTATTTCCGTACAACATCTTTAGCTGTTTCTTCATCTCGTTTGTTGTGTCTACACCACAGCAACCCTGCAGATAAGGTTAATGGGAACAGAATGACATCAATGATGTGAGTACAATTGAGCCGCACGTGCTTGTGCATCACCTTCTGTCTTCTGCGCATCGCATATATACCGTCCGGCGAAAATGGGTGACAGTATATACCAATCGAGAAAAGGCAAGGGCGAGGACGAGTAACTTCGTATTTGTATAAGTCCTCTATGGAAGTGTGCATCCAAACATCTTCCTCCTGAAGTCGTTACTCATCCGTCCAATATCTTTTGTCTCAGTAGAAATTTCTGGTTTTCCGTTTCTTGTGACTTGTCCGACAAAGGGATTTACGTATAAACTTCATTATGCCAATGTGTGTCTTATGAACTGTGTTGCACCCCAGATGCGACTAATTGAGCCATACAGTTATTTTACTATGATCGTTACATTAAGACTCATTAGTTTTTTTGTCGTATCGTTGTCCAGACGTCCTCTACTCTTCCTCATCATCGTATATTTGGGTGTTTCCCGAGAAAGCATCATCTTATCCTGTTCCACATGTACACACCAAATATGACAAGTTTGTCTTATGAACTGAATATTCAAACCCGTGATTCTTTTCATATGTCTTTACTTATGCAATGCCTTTGTTCATTGATGAAAGCCAATGAACCAGATTGTTCACTCGAAAAAAGTTTATTGTTTATATGTGGCACTGCTTTCCTTCTCACAATCCTATCAAGTTCAGTGGTCATGGCGGGACAAGCCCATGAGCGCACAAGTCATAAGCGCACAAGCCCATATTTCTGTCAGTAAGCAACCAATCGACACGAGTTCTGGTGTTTTGCTCTAAATTGGGCATAACTTGAGATTCGTACTGAAATACAGTTACTATTTAGTTTAAGGTTCAAGTTATGATTTGTGCGCAAGTGATTTTGTGCGCTTATGGAATCGTCCCGTCATAGCAGATGGCTGCAATCACTCGCTTTAATTATATTAAATGTGCCCAACAATTTCATAGCGGTTTCCCATTTAATGGTGGGAAACCGCTATGAAAACACACGTGTAAGAAACCCGCAACTTCTGTGCTTGGGAATATTGATTTCGCCCACTATGCTGTTTTTGTTTCTATTTCCTTTTTCGGCAACAACAACAATAACAACAACAAAACGTAAATCGCAAAACCTTTAGCTATCTGACGCAGTTAGCTTTTCAGATAATACAATGCGTATTGCAGAATATATTATTGCTGTTTCTATTGCAATTGGAGTTCTCGGAGCAGTTGGGAATGTTATTTCTTTTTACATTTTTGTCCGCCTGTCGTCAGGAAAGAGGTGCATTTCGTTCAATTCACGTAGCTCAGCGGCCCGGCTTCCTCATCTACCGCCCCGCAGGCAATAAGGCCTTGAGTCGGGTGTGATGTACATTACTTTTCACGTAGCTCGGGCTCGTCTAAGCTCCGCTCGGACTTGGCAAGCCACCACCCACAAGAGGAAGAGCACTTAAAATTTCAGTTCTATCAACATACTGTTGTCCGCCCTTTCATTCTCTGATGCTATCTTCTGTGCAGTGATTGCTTGCTTTGCAATTCTGTATTTCAGTAACGGTTTGTGTGATCACTTGTTTTTTTTAATATTTGGGTTGGAAACGACTCTAATTATATGAATGCTGCCTAGCACAACAACATATTTGGGCTTAATGAAACGGCCTCCAGAAACAAATAGGACCGTTGCTAAATAGTTGTTGTTAAAAAATACCTAAAGCCGGATTGCTTTACCCGTGCCATCAAGTGTCAGGCAATATCATATTAAAAAGCTATGGATATGAAGTTATTTGTCGTTAGAGAATATAGCTGATTCGATAAAGTAGAGCGAGGGAAAAGTAAGGGGCTTCTATCGTTAGCCGACATTCCTGCGGTGGGAATCACACGAATGACGAAAACGTCCGCTTTTATAGTAGTCGCATTTGCATGCGGAGTGTCTTGTCGCACTTGCATGGGATGCAACATTATTATCGCATTGCATTATTAGAGTTCAACAATTATTCTACCGTGCTTGACATATCAATAAAGGCGTTCACATTGATGTCAAATCTGATGCTGGTGGTAATTTCGATTGAACGATACATTGTTGTGCAACATCCATTTTCCGCCTCTAGGCTGGGCACGAGGTATTGATTTTTACTGAAACTTTTTTACTTTGATCTGTGAACTGCGTAGCCAGAAGCGCACATCTATTACAATCACTGTATATAAATGCAAAACTTGCAGGCTACGTGCGTTTTTTGCAATCTCACTCGTGGCTTTCGTTGCAATAATATTCGCCACGTGGCTATGGATATTCGAAATAACCGGTTGTTCGTTATTTGTAAACACATGCCTATATTTATTCGTGCCATAGTATCTTTCTTATTTGTTAGCTTTCTCTATAGACGTGAACAAAGATGCGGTGAGTCGATTAAAAGTCAGACATTTGTTTCACACAAGAACAAAATTCATTTTTTAAGATGAAATGAGCGATATCCATTTTACACTGTATTACACTCTTGTCTTATCCCTCCGAGCTATGATCCCTGCATTCGTTCTCTGTGTCATCAATTTTAAAGTAAGTAAACAAACAGTAAATTTCCCTTTAAAAAATAACTGCTTGGGATACGAAGTATTTTATGGGGGTATTTTATGCAATTTTATTTTATGCATATACATACGAACCTACAGTTTTGCAAGATATTAATGAACATGAATCTAGCATTAGGGCCAATATGCCATGTGATAGAGTAGTCAAGTAGAAGAAGCAACGAAGTCCTGTCGTGCTCTTTCGCTTCGGTTAGCACATTTGTCTTTTTTTGGCTATTCTCGCTAGTGGCATCGTCGCGACAACAACGACTGTGTTGAATAGTCCAATACTACAGAACCCGCAGTAAACAAAAATACTTAGCTCAGAGAAATTTTTATTACTAAGCGTTATTGCAGATTGCAGTGATTATGATAAAGATAAAGAAACAAAGAAGAACGATTGTTGCAAACGAAATAAAGGAAAACGAAACGGCAAAGATGATGTTGTATGTGGTGCTCGGTATGCAGAACTGTTTCAAACAACTGTCTAGTGTTCCTGGTCACGCATATCCCATTTATTATCATCTTGCTACGTTTCGTTTTCAATCCGAGCTTTATTCCAAACACAGTGTTGTATTTGTGTAACGACTATGCCTACGCTTGTGCACTTGTCAACTCTGCTTCGACCTTCATTTTCTATTACTTCTTTTCTTCAAGGTATGGCAACTGTATTACATAATCTCACATATCAGCAACTTATCAAGCTTTGTATGCACTTATTCTACAGCAAACTTTGTTTATTGTCGGTTTTACTGTATCAGAGTTTTTTAACACCATCGTTTGCGTTAGCGTGGAGCGTTAGGTATTGCTACTTGGGAGTAAGCTTACTTAAAAGCACAATAGAAGCCCGAAATAAGCAAATGTTATCTCGTTCAGATACAGAACGGAAGTGAAGAGATTATTTTGTGGAAGGAAGATGAGAGAACGAAGACAAAGGAATGGATCACGAATGTCGTCTTCGCATGAAAGTTCTCGAAAGTCAAGCCGAAAAAGGGTACCTTCAAAAATTTAACACGTCTATGTTTACCAATTCCAGTTACCGCAAAGGCAAAGCCGCTTGAACTTGTGTCTTTGCGTAAAAGGATAAGTACCATTACATGAAACGAATAATCAACATGGTTTTCCAACAGTTCCCTTGTTGGAATCGCGATGCCTACAACATGGTGACTATTTATCGTCGCAAGGAAAGCACCACATTTTTTTTCCGTAGTAACCTCTAAGAATTGAAAACCTGAATTGTGTACAGTGCGACGATACACAAATTTGCTAGCATCGCCCAAGTGTGTTTGTGGATGCTGATAGGTACTTCTATTTTGTTAGATATGCATCAAACATAATTTTTAACATTCCTTGTGAATGTTTATATGCATTCCCATCAATAACAAGCTCTCAGTAACATCATTGTGCACATTCGTTACAGGATACATCAATTACGACACAACTCTAGCAAATTTCCCGAAAATCTAAAAAGGCAACGATTTTCTGGTTCACCAACCATTCACCATATGCACACATCTTGCTGATACTGAGATTGGCATAAACGCTTAAGTAATCTGTTTCTGCAACAACACGCTATTCTTTACACACATCATTCAATTAACGGCAGAACATTCAACGAGTTTCCGTATAAACCTGACCAATGCATGACCCGTCTAGAAGTGCAAAATCCTGCTTTTATTAAGCAAATGACTAAATTCACAATCATTTTTATAAGTTTGCCATTGTCATCATAAAGTTGAGAACATACAGTTTGGAGTGATGCCACAACAGCTGCCTGAAGACAGTTTCAGGCATATACATAGCGCACTAAAATTCCAATAGACTGCGTTTTGAATGATGAACTAGTTCTTAGTATTTCAATTCTGGTTGAACGTGCCACTATCACTGACAACTGTTGATGAAGAACGGGAATACCGGCAATCCTACTCTCCCGGCCATCTTCTTCTTCCATGCCAACAGTCCTTCCGGGGTCACGTAATCTCATCTGGATTTGCTCCGGCTGCCGCCTCAGTCAGCGACTGTTAGCCATTTTTGAAAGTTTTATTATTCTTCTAAAAAGGTACGTCTTTTCATATAAAGTTGATGCAGTTTACTTCGGACGTTGTGGAGGGGGAGGGGCAATCATTGGTCCCGTTTCTCTGGCCATTCCACACTTGACCATCCTTGGTTGTTCTGCCCATTCTTGATACCTCTTACTTTCCTTGATGGCGCTGAGTGACATTTCCAGTTGCACGGTAAGTTCTTCTGCCAAGAAGTACCTCCTTCGGTCAGTGAAAAGTACTTCTGGAGCATCTTGTTGAGCGAAGATCTGCTTAGTGTATGATCGTTGTAAAAAAAATTCACATAAGATTAGTAGATGGTCATGTACCACAACCAAGATGACTCTGTTTCCATCATGTGTTAGAGAAAGCGGTCCGACTAGACTAAATATCTGTGCACGGATACGTTGGAAATGTCCTTGTTGCTTCTTGCAGTTGTCCGAGTTGTAAATTGGGATGTCATGTATATGTTTGTCTTACGTTTATGGCATGATCATGTTTCTCACGTCTTCGTTGAAATTTTTTTCTGCAAGAGCGAGAGTGCCGTATGAATAAATAGGAAGAGTGCCCACCTTTTCTGCAGACCATTTCTCGGTCTGGCAAAAAGTTGGGCACTCCGGACTTAGCCCTTCTGTATCCTCGGAACAGCTACACAGGCAGCAAGTTTTGACACGGCTTTGTTACTTTCCTTTACTGGTTTCAACGCAATCGTTATATCATGTTCTTTAAGTGAAAGCTGATTATTAAACAGACGGCCTCCCAGCTCAACGAGCTTCAGGAGAGGTGTCAGGGGTAAGTTGTTGGTATTAGGGTCACTGAATTCTCCGAGATGTGCACTAGTTTGAAGTTCCGGAATTTAGTAGTAAGAACTTACCGGACGCATATATATTATGCGGAACGATTAATTGTTTAATTAAAAGTAAGTAGCAACATAGCAGGAGAAAAGGTCCCCCACTCAACTTTTAGTAAAACGCTCTGATCAATATGCACATAACAATATAAAGCATGGTGAACCAGAAGAATTGTACTGAAGAAAAAGCCCTTGAGCAATGTGTTGTGGGTAGTGACTACCGTACCACACCGGATAAGTGTACAATTGGTGACCGTATTTGGTTTGTAGCTACCGGCACAATGTATTTTGGATTTTCGTGAATATAGTAAAGTAATGTAAAGTAAAGTACACCCGATTCAAGGCCGTATAGCCTGCGGGGCGGTAACCGAGGGAGCCGGGCCGCTGTGGGGCATTTAAGTCCGGAGTGCCCACCTTTTCGCCAGACCGATATAATAATAATAAATAACCCCGTGACTCGTGACTATAATAATGACTCTAAGCCCAGCACCAAACAGCACCAAAGCGAACCTGATGAGTTGGCGAATGCCGGAGCATCCGCTTCGGTATTTACACATCTTTGTCTTGCGCTGTGCAGTTTTGCGGTCCAAGCGTGATGGGCTGGAGCCAAGCTCCATCTGAAAGCAGCGGGCACTACGATTATGGAAACGTCCTACGAAATGTGTTTCTATGTTCAACGTAAACGATTTCGGCAAGAATCGGGCAAATCAGGATTGATGCAGTCGTGAGTTGAATGCAATCTCACCTGCTTATGCGCATTCGCAAGCGGTTTCTTTTTTTTGCCAGCTAGTGAAGTGGAACTGCTGCGTCTTGCGAACCGTCTAACATAGAAACACATTTCGACGAATGAGCAACCGTGTGGAACTACTGTGGAATACTCCAATCATCCCTTCAACTGGTCGAGCGCATCATTTTTAACCGACTCGTACCAAGTCGGCAAGCAAGAAGCAAGCAGAATTCAGACCGATAAGCAACATTACTCACCAGATCTTCTCACTGTGAAGTATCGTTTTCTTCCAGATTGTACTAGAAATCTGGAAAACCACTATTCGTAGCCTTTCGTCGATTTCGAGTATGCCATCAAAAATGTGGGAGACTTTTTTTTCTTTTTAACGGCATCTTTTGAACACCAAGGGAACCATTACCGCTCCTTATATTTCAACATTGTCGACAACTTTGTGTTTATTACATACTTTGTCACAATTTCACGAACACATACACGTAGTTTACCGTACTTTGGAACAGTCTGCTCACTTGTGTTCACAGCGCTTCTCTATGCTTTATTATATTCCTGTGGCGAAGCAGCGATGCAGCAGTGAAGCGTCGTATAGCCGCGTTGTTCCACCATGCTCATATGTTTATTTGCACCAATAGTTATTAGGGTTTCTCATAGGTTTTTTTTTCACAAGCGCTATTTTGGAATTCTCTCAATGACTTTATGGACTATTCGCGTCTGAGTATTTTCCCGTTGAAAACGCGGCGAGACGACTGTCCGTCCGAGTCTCGCGAGGCAAGCTAAACACGGCTACATTCGATTTTCTCTGACAGGCCGGGTGCTCACTGTTCACATCATGGCCACTGACAGAATCCACAGCCTATTTCGTCGGATTTCGTTTTCTTTTCGAGGCTGCATCTGTACCAATTGCGTCATCGTCTAGTGACGCACTTCACCCGTCTAATGACCACAGGCTAAAACACCTCGTTCGTCATAAAATGTTAGTCCTGTTCACAATGTAAATGATCCTGCTATGGTTACTTTCATATATCTATTAAAATTATCACATTTATTCTTTTATTGGCAAAAAGCAGAGCAAACGTAAATCCCCAGTTCAAAAAAAGTTTATTGTTTATGTGTGCCATTGCTTTCCGTACCAACCAATTTCAGTGCTCATGGCATCAATATTCAATCACTCCCAAGAAATAGATGAAGCTTCGCCAACAATTGTAGAAGGTGAACTGAATAGCGCATATTTCCTTGTAAAGCTTGCAATTTATGCATGTTGCAATTGTAAGATAGTTGATAAAATAGTTTACAAGGAAATGTGTATTTATTTATTCGGAAGTGAAAAACTTTTTTTTAAAATAGAAAATCATTTTTTATTTTTAGCTAATTTTGACATTAGCACAGCAACCCAATGATTATCTGTTTAACGCTTTTACAATGGACCTACGGGGCAGCAGAGGATAAAGCACATTTTGAATATTCATATTCATTTCAGATTCTGCCGTATTCGATGGTATGATAGTAACGATATTCACCTTAGATGGTAACTAAGACAAAGATATACACTTACATGATTTTATTTATCACAAAGTAAACTATTTTTTTAAAGAAAATCACATTTAAATTTCGTTTCATTACGGCATTGCATTGTAATACCTGCTAAGATGCAATATCTGTAGGAACAGGCCTAGTTTTCAAGAGCGATGGGCGTAGCAGAGGAACATGAGAACTAACGGTTGCAACTGTCATGGGAAATAGCCAAGACTATGGAATTGCAAAAATAGAAGACATCTCATATTAGAACCGATTTATGGTCGATAAAAAGGAACGATGTTGTTTTTTTTACCATTTTTATACACATATTGTCGAGCGGATTAGATACCACTGACCGGTTCTCGGTTTCCAAAATTCCAACACCGTTACCATAAGCCATAACAGGAGCTATTTTTCGGTGCTAAATTTCGTTAGCAGTGAATTTTTCAGGTGTCCGCCGCAAATTAGATGAGTCTGAGGTGGCAATTATATACGGTAATTACGACCAAAATATCGCAGTATACAATTAACAACCTTTATTTATTAGCAGTTACAATACGCCTTAAATAATATATTAAGAAATATACATAATGTTGCTTCATGAAATGGCCATGACAACACTTAGAATTCCTGAATACGCATATATCCGCAACGGAAACAACTACTTCATCAGCATGTCAAGCACATGGATAATTCATTCATTTACATGAAATTGCTCAGGAAATAGCACTTATGTGTATTTCATTTCTGTCGTTGCTATTGCCATTGGAGCTGTCGGAACGATAGGAAATTCAATTTCTTTATACATCTTTTGTCGTCTATCCTCAGGAAAGACGTGCATGTCATCGAATTCACGGTAATCTTCAGAGAGAGAAGAGCTGCTTATTTATCACGTTTAATATGCAGTCCACTTATTCAACATTTTAGATCAATTAATGTTCTGCTGGCTGTCCTTTCATTTTCCGATGCTGTTGCGTGTGCAGCAATTACGTATTGTCAGATATCGATCTTCATAAACTGTGAGCACATTTTTCTCCACATTTGGTAGCCACAGTACGTCTGATTTATTTTTCATCATCTTCTTCCATACACCATTCCCGCATTCGCAGGGTTGATGGCTACCGCTTACAAGGGAAGTACATTTGGTTAAGGTGGAGTTTCTTGAAGCAGAGTATATGGGTTCGTAAAGGAGCTCACCCTGAGTCAGTTTCCGTTTTTGCAATACGCGATCGGGGGCGGCACGGCGCCAAAAAGAAATTTTGCGCTTACCTGAACTTCGGTTGTGTGACTGTCTGTCATATGTCGCGGTCAGAGTTTCTTCTTCAACGGGAACCCCACAGTCGAAATCAGCGTGGTTGAGTTCAAGTGATTTGCGAATGATTTTCGAACAGTCGGAATTGAAATCAAGCACCGGTTGTTCACGCCGTGTGTTGTGTCAGCTATGCCAACCTAATGCGAAAACATGGGCACTCCTGAGACTGCAAGAATGAAAATGATTGGATGAGTTGAAGCAGTAAGTGACGGGTGTCACAAAGTCGCTGGTGTCGCTCTGGCAGACCACAGAAGAACGAATGATCGCATAGTACCTCCTCTCGATAATGGAACTTTGTTTAATTTTCTGAGATCCACTGTCATAGAAAAATGAGATTCCCGGGGAAGAATTCTTCTGATTAAAAATTAAACGAATTAAAACGAAATTAATAATTTGTTTTTAATAGAGAGAGTAACGCATGCTAACATGATGAGAAGGAACAAAGTAGAATAAGCTTACGGGTTTATATGTATGTCCAAAGTTTAGAGTGTGTACCTACGATTTCCAGTTTTAATAAAGTAAACCTAGTTTCTTGTCATTGGTATTACTTTTTTACATTTAGCTTACAGTGTTCGGTATTGTAACAGTCCTAAAGTCATTATCATTATGATTCTAACCGTAGTGAACCACAACGTTCCTGATGCACTTTACGAAGCAACAATGGCGTTTCCATTGATGTCAAATCTGATGCTGGTGGTTATTTCGATTGAACGATACATTGCTGTGCGATACCCATTTGCTGCTTCTCGAATATGTACGAGGTACTGATGTTTCTTCTAATGTGTTTTTATACTTTCGCTTATTTACACCATGTGTCCAGAACATTTTCAGGAAACGTGCCATTTTAGCAAGCGCATTCATGGCTTTCATCGTAATATTATTCATGGTGTATAGCTGGATCGATATGATAATCGTAGGTTCGTTAATGGGGACGCCATGAGCACACGTTTTCAAAGAGAATATCTTATTCCTTCTTTTGCACCATAAAGGGTTGCTCCGAAAATACACATTGAATTGACTAAAGTATGAAACAAACCATACATTTCATTTCAGGACAATTATTTGATGTAGGTGACTACAACACCGCATATATTAGGCAAACGCTAAACGAGATACTTTTCTCTTCACTCCGAGCCATTATCCCTGCGTTATTTCTGAGCGCCATCAATACTAAAGTAAGTAAATCAACAAAAAATCAATCACATTTAAAGCGTTGAAACATCAGAAGCGATACAATAATATACTCTGGTATAAAAACGCTTTAGCTTTGGCAGCAAATAGAGTGCAACTTAAGTTCCACTCGTGCTGGAATGACATTTACCTGTCCGTGTACTTGCTTGTGCAATAATTCTAGCCATCTTTGGAAATTTCGTCTCTTGTATGAATTTTAACACATTCTTGATCAGTTCTTGAACGAATGACCTACTTACTGTGGTCTGTGAAGTAATTTTTTAGTTGAACGAGAGTATATTTCTTCATTTTAAATCAGCAACAAACAACTTTTGAAGAAAACTATTTTTGAGTGCTTCCCTAGAGAGGGAAGCACATGCTATAAGTGAAGTATTTATTCGCATGAATATGACTTAATGAGCGCAATAATCGAGTGAGAACTTTATTGAGCAAAAAACAATTCAAACCTTGAGTAAAAAAACATAAGGAATTTTAAGATTCATAGTACGTGGTACGTGAAGCAGTACATGTTTAAAAAGCAATGCACTCCCTCTCTTGTCTCCCAACTCTTCTATTGTCGACGGTTCTCGCCAGTGACATTATGGCGACAACAATTACTGTATCATGTAACGGCATTAATTCAATAGCAAAATTAATGGATGCAGTGGCGCTAATGACAACAAAACTCCTAGCTGAATAATATTTAGATTACTGCAATTGTTGCTATTGCCTGCCGCCACCCGTACCCAGGGGGTTAAGAAATGAGGGTAGTGGTGAGCACAGGGTAACCACGACTTCATTCTTCCCCAGTGTCCACGCAACACTGTCGGTAGTGTAGCCGAGTCAATTCAGGGGCGGTCCACTGGGTACCCAGGCTAGGGCTTGTCCTATCTTGTCCTATCACCGACCCTGCGAATGCGGGAATGGTGTAAGGAACCAGAAGAATTGATGCTATTATACCTCATTACAGATTGCAATAATCCTGATAAAAATAAAGAAACATAGAAGAACGATCGCAACTAACCAAACCAAGGAAAACGAAACAGCTAAGATGATGCTTTATGTGGTACTCGGTATGCACGCCAATTCTAACCAATTGTTAAGTGTTCTTGCTCACTCATCTCCCCTTCATTATCATCTTTGTGCGTATCGTGTTCAAACTACGTTTTATTCCTGTCATGGCGAATCTTTTTTGCATGAGGCATGCATACCAGTTTTCACTTGTAAATTCTGCCTCGACCTTCATTTTTTATTACTTCTTTTCTTCAAGGTACGACAACTTGAGAGTATTACATCATCTCACATATGAGCAATTTATCAGTTTATTTTGTATTTTTGTATCATAATCTTCCGTTTTACCGAAAGTATTACAAAATCTTAAGCAAGGTTTGAGTTGTGAATGTACACAGACAGGCGGGGGAAGTGTTTATCACAGAGAGGGGCAGAACGAATGTAGAATGTAGACTTCTTCTTATATACCGCTTCC
>JACMIJ010001012.1:0-14194 GCA_014805365.1 Koerneria luziae
GCACGGTTTCCCGCCCCCCCCCCCCTCCCCTGAAAGGAAATGAGTGTTTTAAACACTCCAGTACACTTGAAGCTTCTTTGAGGATGATGCTTCCTTTTCTCCGAACACATGCATGTGCAGTGTTTGGTCGGAACGAAGAGCGGGTTTCCGTTCTTGATTGCCTTCGGGCACAATCAGCCAATTGCGTGACCAGAAAACGAATTTCCCGTTCTCGAGACCTCCCACGATGAAAAAGAATAGCTGCAGCTGCAACCACCGAGAAGAAGCTCCCAATGTTAGGGAAGGGGAGAAAAGGGGACAATTTCACTATGATTTTGGTTTCCACTTTTCTCCAGAGTGTGAACTGAAATACTTACGCATTCGAATTGGCAAATACACTGAGAAATGTTCAAAAATGGAACATCGTATTCGAAGAATAGACTAATTGTAAGTTTCGTTTACATTATAAATAGCCACTATGAGCAAATTTATATTTACGGTGGCTGTTCACTGTTTCTATAGGAGTCCAAAGCGGAACTTTCGGCGACCAGCCTCCAGTATTATAGCCTGTCTTGCCTCACACGCTAACAATAAGATTACTAAAGTATAATACATGTTTGATGTTTAAATATTACAAGCAAGTGTGTATCTTCCCTATTAACGACTTCTCGTTCACTGAAGCAGGAATAGAGAACTATGAGCGTTCTAGTTTCCTTACGTTTATTTGACAAGTAAGCATGACTTGAAATTGTAGCCGTGAGAGTATTCAATAGATCCAAAATCATTTTTTTAATGACCAGTTCTAAAAGGCACCAGATGCATAATCTCCACAAACTACACCGAAAAAATCACTACAGCGATTGCAAAAACGAACTCCAGCCAACAGGATTCGAACCAGTGACCTAAGGATAGCTGCCGACTCTACAGTCCTCCGCTCTACCAACTGAGCTATGGCTGGACGTTTCTGACTTACTACAAACTTTATCAGGAGTTTCCACGGTAGAGTAATATTATTATGCTCCTGATTGTGAGTAGCCAAAATTAATATTTATACAAAGTTACATAATATTTAAACATTTTATATTTACACGTCAGACAGAGACATACTTTGCTAACACTATTATTGCTTTATCTGACTCCGTTTTGTACGAATATCCGACTGTCGCTATGCATTGAATTTTTTAACCGTATTCAAGTTTTTTTCACAGTTCGGCGCAGTTTACAAGCTTGTGAAATGGCATAAATATGCGAAGAATTTGAATACTTTTGGCAAATTGGGTAATTGGAAAGAAACCTAACAATAAGATTTGATCATTAAGCGACAGTCGGATATTTGTACAGAACGGAGTCAAGTATGTCAATAGTACGAATGTATTGTCTTACGTGTTATTACAATGTTACAGTATTATGATGTTTTAGATATTTTTCAAGTACCGAAAATCTGCGCATTCCAAGCTCTGGTTTGACTACATAGAATTTTTTCGTACTCTCAGAAGCGATTATCTTCTAACGTTTCTAACAATAAGCATCCATGCGTTCTAAAAAGTTTGTATTTACTTTTGTTAGCCATTGTTTCTAAATAATCATGCAGGTAATTATTTCATTTTCAATACTAATTGTTTGGACGGGTTTCACACGCGTAACAAGTCAATGTTTCCCGATTTCCCATGCGTTCACTTAATGCGTGGGTATTGCTGCTCATGTTTGTTCCCTAAGCTACCGTATCCTACTCTAGTTCCCTGCCAATGATAGTATACTTTGGCTCTCTAGCACACTCTATTTGGTGCGACTAACTTTGCAGCACTCACTAGAGTCCATGAAGATGTTTTTTTTCAGTTACTACCAAAAATGCGGAAGATCAATTTCTTATCTGCCGAACAGCCAGTTCTGAGCTTCCTGGTTGATCTATTTTAAGAAAGGGTAAACTCATTTTGTAAGGTACTATGTACCGTTGACCACAGATTACCCTGGGTACGGTTGACATTTCTGTAGGTCAATTAAATGCCAATTAGGTGTTTCATGGTTCTTTGAAGACAGAAAAATGGGCATAGAATAACATATTGCTATGCCCTGTTTATTCATGTTTCGCAAATATAAGACTATGCGGACATGAGTAGAAAGTGAGTTTACTCCTTCTTTAACAACTTGTTCGGGGTTTTCTGGTTAGTCTATTTCAGGGTGCTGTGGAACCGTTATTCCCTTAGAAGTAGAACGTCCACATTGAACAAAGCATACTTCTATAGATAAAAGATGACAACAATCACAATGGAGACTTTTTTCCGTTCCGAGGTAGGAATCAACTAAGCATTGCTTCAGCCGACTCAAACAATTCAGCTGAAACGCTTTCAACTTCTGTGAAGGTGGCAACTATAAAAGAAAATAGCGACTTTTTTGCCTTCGAGGTTTCACAGGGTCTCCTTGAAGTTGCTCACTGACAAAGAACAAACAGTTTTCCCAAGGAAAAAGTTAGTTGTTCATACATTTTATGACCTGCATTCTGGCTATGCTACAATGAAAAATGGAAAAAATGAATTAAAAGTTGACCAGTCATTACAAAAAATACAAAAACTTTAAAATGAACTTCCTAGATACGGATGTGTGAGCACTGAGCAGATCATAGTCAAAAGGCAAAAAAAAAACTAGAATTTTACCTTGATCACTGGAAAAGATAGCTCTTTTGAGAATGCACGTGTACTTTCCTTTTTATGATTTCGTGTACCATTGGCATACTTTACTCCGTTCTGTACAAATATCCGACTGACACTGCATGCTCAAATCTTATTGTTAGGTTTCTTTTCAATTACCCTAATTTGCCAAAATATTCAAACTCTTCGGAAATCTATGCCATTTCACAAGCTTGTACACTGCGCTGAACTGTGAAAAGCTTGAATGCGCTTACAAAAAATACATAGCGACAGTCGGATATCTGTACAGAACGGAGTCAGATAAGCCAATAGTATGTGCTGCCTCCCTCATCCCGAAGAGTAGCCATAAATTGTCTTCTTTTCCCGCTAAATGTATCATTTTTCTGTTGCTGTGGAGTAGTTTGTTGAATAGTGGTCATGCGGTTCGAAGCTAATGGAAAGCTGGTATCCGGTCGTAACGCATAAGTAATTGTGAATTGCCATATCATGAGATTTGCCAGAAAAATGCCATCTTCGTTTTTTCCCTCTTTATAATCTCATTGATGTTGCGAGCAACTGATGTGTTGCTCCATTTACGAGGAATTTACAAGTCTTTTTTTTCGGAACTGACAATTTCCTGCAAACTGTGCTGCAAAGTGCATACAAAAATACAGATACACTAAAAATGCATAAAAATATGCTAACAATAAGGGCTCGAGGGCTTTCTGGTTCCAAGTTTCGTGATGCTCGTTCGTGTTATACTTTTGAGAGCTTGAATGGGAAGGCTTTTCTTGTTTCCCGAATTTTTTTTGCACGCAATTGAACGTTGCAAAGATTATGTTGAACTGAGAAGGCTACATATCTGTTCGGGAACGGAATGGCTTCATTGCCTGCACGACGTAATCATCGAAACTTGTCAGAGAAAAATAAGCCTCAATAGTGTTTGAGTGTATAAAACACTCATTTTGTTCCGTGTTAAGTATATCGTAATCCCATTGGGAAAGTGAGTGTTATGAACACTCAAGCGCTAAAGAGTGTTCAAATACTCAAATAATTTGAATCTTTGAGATGAATCGAATTTAATGAACATTGCCCCCCTTTGGACCTATCACGAAGAAAAGGAAGAACTAATGCAGCAATCTCGCAGTTAGAGAGCAAGAACCAATCTGTATGTTTTGGCCAAAATAAAGGAAGGATAAAGTTTTCGTCCATTGGACACAATACAAGCAGTAAAAGGCATAAGAAGACCGTTGTTCTGCAGTTTCGCACATGATCACTCCTATGAAATACAGAGAAATTACTGACAATAAGCGACTCTTGCAACTCTGCAGCACGTTATGCTTTACAAACGATTATATAATACTAAAAACACCTCT
Organism: Koerneria luziae; assembly: GCA_014805365.1. NCBI lineage: Eukaryota > Metazoa > Nematoda > Chromadorea > Rhabditida > Neodiplogasteridae > Koerneria > Koerneria luziae. The sequence continues at coordinate 3,980 of JACMIJ010001012.1, forward strand.
TTCGGCAGAATTACTTATTGTTATACTCTCACGAAATTCTTGCTGAAGTCTCTTATTGTTAGGGCATAAACTGAGCTCTATGTGGTCACGTGTTTCTGCTACAGTATCAAGTGTCATATTGAAATATGAAAATTGGAGTAGTACCAGTACGGTCAGACATGCATTTTTAAGTGTTTACAGATTTTTCGTTTTGCCTCAGACTAAAATTAATAGCCTTCACGACTTCCTTGGCTCAAGTGTGAGCTCTATAATGCAAGAACTTGTTGTCACAGTTTCACTGGTTTCCTTAGATTCACTTTTTCTTTATTTTATTAAATTTAAATTTTTTTTATTAACTCTGAAGGTAGACAAACATAAGAAGGAACACTAGGACCTGATCAGGATTTCCTAATCTTTGAAACGGACAATAAAAACGCTTCTTTTATCGGACAACATAAAGTGAAGCATTGAATTCGTGTTTCACAAAACCTGTCAAGTGCAAAAACCAGCCAAAAGAATTTCTTTCCGGAATGCCTATGAAACATTTCAGAAATAAGGTTTTGCCCCCCGGGCAAGGCGATGATGTACCGACATTTTTACTTCTTCTAGGTATTTGAACGCATTGGGTATTATGTGACTGCGTTCTGAACTGTATATAAATACCTCAAAAAGTAGGGTAAAGAAAAGATGTCAGCTAGTCATCAATTTCGAAAAAAAGTTATTCCGAATAGGTCGGCGTGACCTCTTGTGAAGATGTTAAATGAATTTTGTTTTCAACTTTTAGTGACCCATTTTTGAAAAGCCAGTTTTTGTAAAATAAAAACACGTGTAGCAATGTACTTGTTGAAAGATCATTGGAGTCGGACTACACGTGTTCTATGTAAGTGTTATTCTTGTGTAGATCTGATAGCAACAAACAATCACAAGTCATAGGCAACAACTTGCTTTTGAATACACAAGTATTACTGTATTTGTTTGTATTTTGTAACTGTAATAGTTATTGTTTGCTATTACTATAACACATACAAGTATCATAGTAATAGTTAAGCAAGTATTACAATCATACTTACAATTGGCTGATTCCGCTCAGAATGAATATCCGACTGTAACTGTACGATCAAATCTTATTGTTAGGATCCTTTCCGCCTGGTTGAGAACTGCCTGGACCATGCAGCTGGCGACTATCGCATCTTTTATTGTTCAAGAATTCCCATCTTCGCGGCTCTTATAAAGTTTATTTAGCTATTTTTTCTATTATCATGTGCAACGCTTAAAGGCTATCTACGTTCAATTGTATTAGCGTGACAGGTGGGAGGTTTTTTTTGTGCAGTTCATTGAGTAATTGCGCAGTTAACAGCAGAAGGGTTACATAATTGTGGGAAATCGCCCGTGTAGGCGTTTTTTTGTAAGTAAAAAAGCGTATTGTTAGCATTCAATGTGAAGCGTATGTACGTATGCGCACAGTTTTTTTTTAATCTGTTTTTTTTCGCGTCGGTCCTGAAATGCTTATTTCACCTTTCTTTTTTCGGATATCTCTTTGTCTAAATAGATATTCAAATTGAAATAAAGGCCGGAAGTAGTCATTTCATTCGTTCAAAAATGTGTTCACAACGAGTGTTTTATATATACCCGTCACTTTTGTGTTCTGGGAATACACATAAGCAAATTCCTCGGTAAACTGCCGGCTTCCGGTCCCCTTTAACAATAAGTAACTGTATGTCGGTGTGAAACGTTGTGCGCATGCAGTACACGCCATAGAGCACCCCGCAACTATAACCTGCTGTAACAACACTCTAACACACCAGTAACAACAACCACAAAAAGCGTAGCTCTTTATGCCCTGCTGAATGGGAACAGATTAAACGATTACGTTGTAAACTCGCTGATGCGAACATTTCAGTATTTCTGGTTGAAAACTTGTGATACGCTGAATAGAACGGGAGAGAATGTGATTTCCGTACAACTGAGAATGTCACGTACCAGCAAAGTAAAGCGAAACCACAATCCGTCCAATCGGTCATGTGGTGTACCATGGGCCTATTCGTATTTTTATCCCACACACCACGTTTCCGTTTGTTTTACCATACTCCAAAGAGATGATGATGTTGAGCGAGATAATCAAAAACAACTTAAAAGGGGGGGGGTCATTTTGAGTATGCAGGTTGAACTCTAATTGTAAGCTTCGGATAAATGCAACTCACAACGCTAGTGCTTCTCTGGTTATCTTCAAGTAATAGCAACTAACGGTTGAATTGCATTCGTATTGCTAACTAGTAGTTAGTAACTAGTTAGTGGCCAATACTAGTATTTTCGCGACAGTCACGTAGCCACTGTGTTTTCCTAATGCGCATAAGACTTCAAATGCCTCCACCATCTAAAAGGAGATATGCAAATTTGAGACCAATGGAAATTACCTTGGCACATCATGAGGTGGTTCTTGCATTGGTACTTGTGCCTGCAACGTTACATATAGGAAAGTAAGGTAAAGTAAGTTGTAATATGCATATAATAAAAAGTGTATAATACAATATCACATGCATGACAACAGTTCGTTCTTTTCGAAATGTGCACTACTACTTCTAGGAAACTGCCGAAAAACTGCACGAACGTGCAAAGATGAACAGTGGCTACTGTGGAGCACAATATTTAGTAGAATAAAAAAATGTGTTCCTGATACAGTTTGTAGGGTGCGGTGAACGTCCAGCCATAGCTCAGTTGGTAGAGCGGAGGACTGTAGAGTCGGCAGTTATCCTTAGGTCACTGGTTCGAATCCGGTTGGCTGGAATTCGATTTTGCAATTATTGCAGTGACTGTTTGTTATTTGACGAGTCGTTATTCCAAGTGTTTTTGCCCTAACAATGAGGTCTTTCTTTTCGATCTGAATAATATGAAAGTTGTACAGTGACCAATGTACACAGCACTAATTGTAAGATCACGATGACTTTTAGAGCTTTTAGCGGGATGAAAGTGCATCTTATACGCCCTTTGTGCCGCATTTTGTACTAATAATGAGGACTATTTTTGGGCTAAATAATGTAAAGTTGCTTACATAACTAAGAGCAGGAGGAATTGCTAAATAAGTACGGCATAGGAAAGCCGGAACGTTCACAGTTCCTCATTCTGATTTCATTGGCAAATAAGAAAATCCTTTTGTGAAATGATAAGGGCAGATGAGCAACTTTTTTACTTGAGAGATAACAAAACCCTTAGGATATGTGAGCACATATCATGTCCTTTCGCTCTCCAAGTATTATATCATGATGCCCACCCACACTGTGTCATTGGAATACTTGACTTCGTTCCATGCAAATATCCGAATGTCACTATATATTCAATTTTGTTAGCGTATTTAAATTTTTGACAGCTCAGTGTGGTTCACAAACTTGTAGAACGATGTAGTTTTACGAAGAATTTGAATATTTTGACAAGTTTGTGTAATTGGAAAGAAACCTAACAATAAGATTTGACGATACAGTGACAGTCGGATATCTGTACAGACGGAGTCAGGTATACCAATAGCACACATGGCAGGAATACCTTATGATATCACATATTATAAAGCATTTTGAAACATATTATAATATATTTCAAAATTATAACTCCAAACGTTGCTTCAGCAATCCCAGCTGCTGACTAAAGCAAAGTTTGATCACGTTTACGTTTCTACTTTCTTGCGTAACCTACTGAAAGAAAATAAGCCTCAAATACGATCCAGTAGTACTTGAGCGTCTAAAACACTCAAAATTTTGCACTTATTTTTCCCTGAATAAAGCAAACTTTGAAACGTTGCGTTTCTAGTTTCCTGTGTGACCTAGCAAGAACTAAGCACGAGTGCGGAGTTATTCACACGAAGGCAGTGAATACAAGTTACGGAACTTTTCTTCGGTGACGACATCAGGTGTTCCCATGCGGACACGTTTTTCTTCTCCGTTGCACCATGCGACTTACAAAACACATGCGCTTGAAAGTTGAATGATTCCTAAATTCTATACAATGCTTTTGCTAATATAATATATAATGTATTTAGTTGTTTTTAATGTACATGTTTTGTTAATACATTACATAATTATCTTTCTTTATGTTGACTAAAGTAACAAGCCATCGCGATCCTAGTGATGTGTACAAATTTCGCATTCTTTGATCCAAAAAATGGATGTCAGGGAAAACACTTGCGCAACGATGGCTCTCATATAAGAAAACTACAAGAAGTGCAAAAGAAAATTCCAGCCAACCGGATTCGAACCAGTGACCTAAGGATAGCTGCTAACTCTACAGTCCTCCGCTCTACCAACTGAGCTATGGCTGGATGTTGGTACCGTTCTACAAACTTTATCAGGAAATTTCCGTCAGAGCGAGCACTTTTCAAAGACAACGAATGTTTTGTTATATGCGCTTTCAATCGTTACAAGTACAGCATATTGAAGCTGTAAGCCATCCGCAGGTTCAAAATTTACATTTCCCTTTTTTCTCTCTTCAAGTCCCTTTCTAATATTATAGTATGAAAATGAGCTACACTAGACCCGCGGGCACAAATGTGTCAGACTAAAGAATGCAATAGAACATTCGCTCTTTCTAAAACTTCAGAGACAGTGAGTTAGAATTTAGAAGAGAAGAAAAAAGCCCCGGATTTCGCAGTAACGCCTAACAACAGGAATATTCGTCTGTCTTACCAAGACACGAATACAATGCAGAGCATAGAACGATTCTATATCATTGTTCTGTGAAACAAAAAAAAATCACATGTCTAGGTTCCGCTATCATTGGAAAGTGTGGAATACTTCTTTTTTTGCCTTGTTACTAAGCCCAGCATTCTAGACAAGCGCTCGAGTAGGAGTTACTGCGCATCACGCTCAGTGTAGTGTAATAAAAGCACGCTACTGGTATCGTGTACATAGGTGTTTTGTGGTAAAGAAATGGAAAAGACACGTTCTCTGCATTTTTGTGTGTTTGTGCTACGCTGTTGAATATGTTCTTGGAAGCTTTCTGCGTTCCTCTTAGTGCGTTCTTAATACTCTTATTGTTAGAAAATGTAGAAAGTTCTAGAAGGGTCCACTTGCGATCTTACCATCGTGTTGTATGAAGAAGTAGCCTTTTACAAGAATACTAAGGGCATACTTAAAAGTATACTAAGGTTACTTTTACAAGTATACACCCAGAAAAATAAGCCTCAAATAAGCCTGAATAGTTCTTGAGTGTTTTAAAACACTCATTTGTTCAGTGTTAAGTATTTCGTAATCTTATTCAAAAAATGAGGGTTACAAACCCTCAAGTACTAAAGAGTGTTTAAAACACTCATAATTTGAGGCTTATTTTTGAGTATTACTGCTCATAGTTGGGTATACGAAACGCATGGTGTATGATATTTCCTTCTCAAGGTACACTGCGGTGTATTGCATAATAGGCAAGTACAAGCTCTTTCATAAACTATACATTTGCTTATTAACTCTTCTCTGAAGTCTTTTTCTCACAAAAAAAACGCCTAAAGTTAAGGTTGGCTACATGAAACATCTGGTGTATGATAGTTCTTTTCAAAGTTTTCAGTCACTGTTTAGTGCTGAAAAATTGCACGAACACTCATTCATATAAAAACTATTATCACCATATTAATTTAAAAAAAGTGAAAATAAGGATTTTAAAAACTGAAACACCTTTAAAGTTTATGTAAGGGTAATTTTCCTGATTATTCCTGTGTGTTATTGTCAATTTACTCTTCTGAGTTGTTACCTGGTGATTAGAATATGCAAGTAATGCTATCATTCTAACAATGAATTACCTTCAAAAGTACAGACAGTTACTAAACTTTAATTAGCATTTTGCTTACTCTAATGGTTGGGTTTCTGTGTGAATATACCGAGAAACACGAGGCCAAACGTGTCTGCTGCGCTAATCACATAGACAAATTGTACGTGTGAAACGTAATATACTTTTAACTTGTAAATTGTTTCTATTTTTTTAAATTGTTTTGCTGGGTGCTAATTATATGTACATACAACGCAGATGTAGAGCGGCCAGCTGCTGACCTTTTGCAAAAGATGGGAAAAACATTTTTCTCGGGTGTAGGTGAGCCGAGTCATAAATAGCTTATGCGGCCAACTGCATTTTCAGCTGCCTGTGCTTGCGCACTTTTTTCCAGTAGATCAAAAAGCGGCCAGCTGAAAATTTTCGCTTTCTATGCATTCCATGCGTACAGTTGTAGTAGACACTGTGGCATTTTGCGCAAAAAGTGCAAAAGCTATAATCAGTGTTCTGTAAAAGTACTCGTTGTTGTATGCGACGGCTTAATCCGCGGAGAATGACATTTGGGAAGAGGTTTTTGTGTTGCTTACAAGTTCAGAGATTACTAATGCACTAAAAAGATGATCGCATTTTGACAACTATAGCAGTTTTTGTTGAAAGTGACATACTGATTGTTAGAACGAGCCGCTCTTAACAATACTTCTCAGTCGCAAGTTGATCCAACACCTGGCGTACTTTTGCCTTGTTAGCTGAACTGGTTTTTGCCAGTTCAGCTAACAAGGGAAAAGGGAGGGGTTGCTAAGCCTAAGCCTATTGTTCGGAGTGGATTACGGTAATGCTGTTGATTTCTACTTGGTCACATCTACTTCACACAGTTCAATTGTACCTATAGTTCTTTCGGATTGCAAGACGTAGGTTCATATTATGCTTTATGTTTCCAGCAGATAACGTAGGTACGGAAGCGGTTTTGTAGGTGCTTCCTCGCATGCAAAACGCGAAAAAACCCGGGGGGATTCTAGCAAAGTACCAGACGATCGGTAACCTCTGCTCTCATGTCCTTATTTGTGCATTCAGAGAAAACAAGCCTCAAACTTTGAGCGTTTTAAACACTCCGTTCCTGAATAGCACTACGAAATACTTAACACAGGCGAAAATGAGTGTATTCAGACACTTTTCTGACTTTTGACAAACGTACAGGAAGTCGAAAGTTATGTGCTAGAAACACTCCAATTCCAATAGAAACATTTCATAGGATGCTGAAATAACTATGATTGGTCACAGCGTGGATATTGTATGAGTGTATTAGACACTCCAACGCTACTCAGAGAAAAATAAGCCTTAAATTTTGAGTGTTACAAACAGTCTTTAGTGCTTGAGTGTTATAAGCAGTCGTTTTTTCAATAGGATTGCGAAATACCTAACACTGAAAAAACGAGTGTTTCAAACACTCATGCACTATTTAGGCTTATTTGAGGCTTATTTTTCTCTGAGTATTGAGGGTTATTTTTCGCCGAGCAAGTGCAGGCTTCGTTGTGATGTACGTTTTCGTCCGCGAGCAGTACGTTACAATCGTCATGTTTCGGAGCCGATTTCTCAGAACATATCGAGCTTATCCTTGGGGATTTCGTGACAGGTTGGGCACAAAAACTTGTATGTTAATGGCCGGGGCTGAAAAGCTCAGCTGCTATGATCCGACACATTAGACTAATCCGCTGAAATGTTAAAATTCTTCTGCAATTAGCGGATGCGAGTTTCGGGCTACGGTAGTGTGTATGCACGACGTGCGTACTATAATATTATTTAATGACATTTATTTAAAAAAAGGCATAATAGTTTGCTGGCGATTCATTTTTTAGTAAACAACATTTTGAAGCTTTTCCTAGGACACCGGTCTAAAATTTGAGTATTCCTCGTTCCTCTGTTCCATTTCTCTAGAGTACTTGTGTTGTGTTTATATCCAAATGAGGTACTGTAGACAGTACTTTGAAACAATTATACGCCGGTTCAAAATGTTTGCATAACTCTTTGTTTGCAGTTCATGTTTATTGGTGTTATTGTTATTATTGTTATTATAGACACAAAAAGATAGTAGACTTGGGTACTCAAAAGTTACGAAGCACTTCTAGTGCAGAAAGATTACATAGGGTTGCCAAATATGCTCTAAGCTTTTCAATCTGCAAAAAATGAAAATTAGCCCCGAAACATAGATCAGGATAGTTCAACCTTATGAAATCGCCAAACAAGCCTGCTTGCTTACGCAAAGTTTAGTTTCAAACGGTGGTTACTTATACCATAGGTCAACCAATAGAGTTCTTCTTTTCTGTTGCCTTGTGTACACAGTACAACTCACCGTATGGTGGAAAGCTTGCTCACTATAAAATGATTTTTCTGTGGTTCTAGGATAAAGCACCAAAGTGCATTGCGATTGCACCGTGGGATTTCAGTAGGAGTTTGATGGAACCACCGTTAGAATGGTGGAAGTTGGGTGGTTCCACAAAGTGTCGGTGTTTTCAGTGAAATCCTATCTTTAGTCGTGGAACCACCGAAGAATCCTTTTAGCGTGTATTTCCAGCATATCTAACTCCGTTTCATACAAATATTCAATTGTCGCTGTATAAGCATATCTTATTGTTAGGGTTCACAACCAATCACACAAACCTAAAATAGCCAAATTCTTTTATGTTGTTCTAAAACTCGTGAATCTGCTATGAACCATAAAAAGTTGTGTACACTTACAATACATATAGTATTTGTAACAGACAATAATGTTATACAAAAAGTGCTCACCATCAGCGCTAAAAGTATTTACGCCGTTGCGCCTAACAATAAGCTGTCTAGACATGTGTAAAGACGCTGCGTTTTTTTTTTGCGCTTCTACACACGATCTCTAGTTCTGCCATTGAAGTTTTGTCCCGGATGAAGAGTTCTAAATGTGTACATTAGAAAAGTGGGCGGAGCCCGAAGCACACGACATCCACGCATCCTGAGAAAGCAGAGGCAGGGCTATTAACCTATCCCCCCCCCTTCCGACCCACCCAGAGTCAGTCGGTGTATAGTCAACACTGATGAGCAGTGGCCTCCTCGTTAGGATGGGCTTACTTCTGGAGGTTCTCGCCCACGGGCTCGTAAGGGCTCATCCTTGTGCGTTCTCAATGCGGCTCGAAACCGTCAATGCGACGGATGGTAGCCAGAAGGTGGTGCTCAGTGCGGCCCCTATGGGCTCAAATGAAGAGGAGCCGAAGAGGCGGAAGAAGTTCATGGACGAAGAGGAGGAGGACTATGAGGACTATGAGGACGAGATTAGCACTACGCCGAAGGAGGACGAGGACAAGGTGAGCTCTTATACTCACGTCATGTTGAGACCGTGCAATTTCCGCCGGTTTCAGAATTTGCATATTCCTTTGTCCTTGAGAGCGAGGTCTTTGTTGTCGTATGCAAATTAGGTACTGTACTACTCCCTCGGCTATAAGGCATTGAATCAGGTGTATTTTACCTTACTTTTGCGTTTTACTCCTGCAGAAGCAACATGTTTTGATACTTGGATGGTTTGAGTTTAAAGCAAACAACAAGTTTATGGGGGCAGAACATTGGTTTTTTTCTTGTGCTGGTTATTGGTGTGCACACAGTTGTTTTCGTTACGTTGCGTGTTAGAGTCCGTGAGAAAGCTCCGGGATACATTATACGTGACTTTGCTAACATGTTTGACACTTATGGTGCTAATTGTAAGATTGCCTTTTTCAACTATGCGCACCTTAAGCTTATTACAGAACTTACAGTAGTTGTCAAACAAGCTTCTGGAAACGATCACCTTTCAGAGTGAAGTTGATACTATAAAGATGAGAATGTGGTTAGGTACGGTAGCGCATTGAGGAATGGGATAAATGTGCGACTATTGAAGATTGTAACACAGCTTTTTAAATGTCTTGTTTTTGCGGAAATGCCTATCTCATTTTTGTTCACTTGAATATATTCTTGTCTAAATATGCAAATGAAGTAACTATTATATTACGGCAGCTGCAAAGCTCTGTGCGTAGAAGACTACTCCTCTTCGTCCATGAACATGTTTTACGCAACATAGCTTCGTCATGCTTGTGAAACAGTAGAGCCTACACCGCTTTAAAAGTTGAATTTCTTGTAGTTTGAGTGAACGAAGCCTTTGTAGACGTATGCAAATTAGGTACTGTATACATGCGGAAGCACCAAGCTGTGAGACCAAACACACGTTGCAAAAAGGCACTCGAGCTGTTTCCGAGATATACTGTGGTCATGAATATCATAGTATGGCAGTGCGGCATCTGAAAGGCACCATAGTAGATATGTTGCTGTTTTTTTTACCGTAATCACTAATGTGAATGAACTGATATCCGGAAACAGACTGATATAACTGATATCAAGGTTGCATACTTCTTACAATTAGTTATTACAAACGAAGTCATCATGGCATACTAATGATATACACCGCGTTCTAAATCTCTTGCTTTCGCTGTGTCTATGCCTATG